>APFE030772252.1:0-30197 GCA_000404065.3 Pinus taeda | reverse complement strand
CTAAGAATACAACCAAAAGGAACTAGCATTGGGAACTAAAAAATTTTAGGCACTTATATAAAATATCCATGAATTTCACTACATTACACATAGCATCTATTTTACATGTTATTAACTAAAGTAATAATGAAGTCATATAAAAGAACATTATAATAACATAGGTACGATTCAACACGAGATGAGATTCGATATTGACTTGTTGCTACTTGCACTCCTTGTTGTCGGTCGCCTCCAAGTGTGAATGTTGATGTGTTTAATCCGAATGCAATGACCTACCGATTGACCTCCTAGCCTACTCCTTGGGTACTCTCCTTCCCCATGGACCCCCGAGCTGCAATGGGGTTGTAAAATGGAGGACTTTAGAGAGTCCCCTCTCTAAAGTCCTCTACCTAACCAAACTCACTATAGCTCGTAGTCACTACTTTGACATAGTGTCATTGTAACAGCCCAAAATACGAAATATTTAATTAACTTATTAACATTGAATTTAAACTATGAAGATTACTTACCTCGGCTTACCTGTGGTAGAAGTAGTCTTACCGCAACAAGATTTGGGGACGACTCTCCTCCCAACCATAGGCTCAATTGTGCAGGATTCTGCTACAACTGGCCACCCCCGAGCCCTCAATCAACGACTACTACCAGTATTCCTAAGTCTTAGTATTCTCCCAAGAGAATGAAGATAGAACCTCAAAATGATCGCACCCCTCCCATCCTCCTCATCATTCATTAAATAGAACAAAACATTGGAAGGGAAACCACATGCATGCCCACCCTCCATGTGTCTGCATGTTACTTTTTCTTTATTTTCCTTTGATTTTTTGATAATTTCCCTTTTTTTATTAGAGCTTTAATATGGTTATTACTATTTTTTTTTTATTACTTATTTCTTTTAATATCATTTTTTATTTTTTATTTTGGTTATTACTATTTTTATTTACTTATTTCTTTTAATATCAATTTTATTTATTTATTTTTATTATGATTTATTTATTATTATTCATTATTTTTATTATCACTTATTATTTTATATTTTAAATATCTTATTAGTTTATTATTATTATTAAGTGGTTTATTATATTTCAAATATATTATTATTTTTATTATTAATTATTATTTTTGTATTATTTTTATTAGTTCTTATTATTTATTATTGATTATTAAGGGAGGGATGTTACATTGCAGCTCGACCGCATTGTCTTTCATCATCTTTGTCAAGTGAAGCGGGGCTCCCTTGTACTTCATCGTCCATGCTCACATGTTATCAATGACAGTATGTATGTTCTTCAAGGTGCATTCTCTTCTTGCACATCGTTGTTGCCATCCGTGGAGATGAACGAATGCTTGATGCACAGTACTAAACTTGGAGTACAATGCTCGCATAACTGTGTCCAAGGACAACACTTCATCCAGTATTTCCTTCTTCAATTCAACTCGAGCGGACATTGTCACCAAGTCTCCTCCCTTCTTGGCCATCTGTAGTTCCTTCGCCATTCCCTCATTCTCAGCTATGAGAAAATGAACACTTGAGTTAGTTTCTTCGACATACACTCTAGTTGCATCGGCCAATGCAACTAGATGCTTGTGCACATCAATCATGATCACTTTCTCTTCAAATTGTGCAAGGGATGTTTGGTCTTCTGGAGTCCGTACTCTCTGAAACTGCACAACTCTATGATGAGATTCATCAAAGGAGATGTTGTGCATCTCTACTTCCGGTTAACCACCAAGGATCTCAGTGCCTCCTTGGTCATCTGAGACTTTCTCACTGTCTGGGTGCATTGAAACAGGTGAGTCGACCTCTCTTTGGTGAGGCATGAGGTCAGTGTCCTATTCCAACTCCTGCTGCTCCATGTCTGCATCCAAATGTTCAAGAGCCTATTTTATCTCATGAGTAAAGTCTTGCCCCTGCGAGGGTTCACCCTGTTCGCCTGATACTATCTATTCAGAAGAATAAACTACTTGTATGAGTGCTGCTTCGTCTGTCTGCACGTGATGCGCCCCCTGCTAAATCTGTTGCTTCTACGCTTCCTTCTCGTGTTGGCACAGCTCTTGTTCTTTCTGAAGTTGCTCCCTCAGTTGATGCAACTCCCTCTCTACTTCTTCCATTCTCTTCTTATCCCTTTGCCTTCACGCGATTCGATTGTCGCATTGTTGCCTCTTTTGTTGAATAGCCATAGATGCTTGTTCTACAAGTGGATCTGCTCGAAACTTGTAGCTTTATTCCTCCTCCATGCGGTCGACAATCTTTCTCTTCCCTTTATCACGTGTAGGTATGCTTGGCTCTGTTGTTTCTGTTGTTGCTGCTACTGCTAGTGTTGTCTGTGATGTTGATTCACGCTGCTATGCTAACCACTCTACAATGTAACCGACCTATTCATTGGGTTTGGAGGAATTGAAGCAATACCTCCATGAGTCCTCCTCGGTCCAATGACATGCCCCATGGATCCAATTGAACTGAACTCTCATGCAATGATCCTTCACAATGCAATGTGGGTCATACGGGTTGAAGCTTCGGAGGTCGAACGGGTACTTCTTCATCTGTTCAGCTTCAACATCCGCTTGCTTGATGCTCCGGATCTCGTATAACCCAATCCGCAATGAAAGAGTGGGCCAAGGTTCCTTCTTCTTCTGTTGCAGCTTAGCTGTTAATCTTGCTGAGATATGATACGCTACTTCCTACATGACAGGCACATCCAAAGCAAACTTTGGCAGAACATGTGAGGCTTCTCCACACTGAACACTCGGATGAACGTGTCATTTGGTGAGGCATACCAATCTACAATGCCTGACAATTTCTTCATCGCTTCTTCTGACAAGCAGGGTGGATCCTGTTCAAATATCAACCTGTACACTGTGGTGACAAGATGGTCGAACAACCGTATGATTAATTCTCTGAAACTGCATTTGGAGAATAGCTTGAAATACGTGTTCACAATAGTCTTTTCCAGTGACCATGCCCACTCTAAGCTCGAGAACTCATGTCGGGCATAAACTGCATCTGGAATGTAGCAGACATGTAAATTTCTGCATGCATGCCTTCGGGCGACTATCGAGCCTTCGTGACTTGCTCCTTCAACTGATGAGCCAGTATTCCAGACCAGTTGCATGGTCTTCCTTCTCTAGCCAGTTGGTCCAGCGTGACCACCCAACTTTGGGGGAAGGTTTTAATGCTCACTTGGCCACTCAGTTGACATGAGAATATGACCAAGTATTGGTACGCCTTCCCAATACTTCAGAATGTCTCTAGAGTGGCCTCTGTTGTTGGGCAAGATAAACGGAGCGGTCATGAAAGTCATGGGTTTGTCCATCTGATACATCTCATCGTAATCTCATGCCCAAAAGGTTGCAAGCTTCTTCCCACTGACACTGCTCAAGGTCATCGTCTCGGGGTGAGTGTGAGAGATGATCCAGTGAATCAAGTCCACGCATGGGAATGTGGGGTATCTGCATGGAATCTGGTACAAGCCAGACTTATGAATGTTCACGTACACCTCATGGTCTTCAAGCCCTTCCCTAAAAGTACCTGCAAATGTTTCATTCACCTCTTGCCACTTCAGTTTGATGTCCTTGTCTAGATACAACTTCGTATTTTCATAGATCGACAAATCGGAGGACACTTGCTCAGCTGCTGCTCCAGCTGCCATATCAGTGCCCTGAGATCCTGTTCTCTTGGAAGCCATTGAGACAGATGAACACTTGAAAGATCTGGAAACAAGCATCATGCATGGTAAGAAACATGTCAGTGAAAACAAAGCAAATCTGGGGAAGGACACAACACATACCTGGGAAACTGATGAGCAAGATTGCGCAAATTTCACTGGGAGGCTGAGTGATTGGTTGCCAGAACTGCACAGAAGGCACTCTGGACTGGCTACTGGATTTGCAAAATGCGCAATCTAGTTGGGCAGTTGGCTGTTGGGATTGCGCAGTGCGCAATCCCAGCTGGGAAGGACAACTGTGTTGGAAATACTGAGAGGGGGGTGAATCAGTATTCCTTTTCAATTGTTACTTTTACTAGTTAGATCACTTATATTTAGAACACAAAATGAACAATAAGAATAAATACTTTTATTAATCTCAATAAATCAAGTACAATATTTGTGTAGGGCTCCAACCCTAGATGAAGACACTAATCTTCAATCTCCCGGACTCTAACTTGTATTTTTCGAAGAACCAACTTGGACTTCCCAAGGCTCCAACCTTGTCACTTTGAGGCACCAACCTCTAGGGCTCCAAACTTATCTCTGGTACATGCACCAACCTAGTCCCTTGAGGACTCCTATCTTCCAAGTCACCAAACTTGTCTCTTTGAGACTCCAACCTCTAGGACTCCAACCCTATCTTCCAAGGCACCAACCTTGTCTCTTTGAGGCTCCAACCTCTTGGGCTCCAACCCTTAGCTTTACTTCATCAAGATATGTTTGGTTATACTTTGTGGCTCCCAATATTTTCTTCAACGAGCCCTATCAATCTTCAACTACGCCTTCACTTAGTCTCCACATCACATCATCAATGACAACCTTGTTCTTCACATGAAGGTGTCACCACTACTTTTCATGTTACCCAAACAAAAATTCTTCTAGGTCACCTCATGATGGCTTCAATGCATCATGGTATTTAATGATCTCCACAAATGTTCAAGCTGCTTCACAAAGTTCTCCAACTCTTCCCTATTATGTTCTCAAGAGAAGACTTCAACAAGCTCTATTTGTCCAATCCCAATAAATCAACACTTCGACCATGACAACTATGACAACTTTGACCACGGAAGTTTCAACCACGACAGCTTCGACCACGACAACTACGACAGCTTCGACCACGTCAACTACGGCAGCTTCGACCACGACAACTATGACAGCTTCGACTACGGCAACTATGGTAGCTTCGACTACGAAAACTACGACAGCTTTGACCACGACAACTACGGCAACTACGGTAGCTTCGACCAAGATTTTATGCCGAAACAGAATTATCCTTCTTTTTTTTCGTCCTAAACAATAGCCTCCTCGTTCTCCTCGGCCTTCTGTCTTCTTCTATACTTAGTATCTCTGAATTCTTGCTTGAATTGCTTATCAAAATGAATTGTTTAGACGTCTATTTATAGAGATTTCGTTTATAACTTGAAGGGACACGTCTATTTGAAGTGAGGCCGACTTGTATGACTAAGTGTAGGTCGGCTCACTGCTAGGAATAATTTCCTTAACTTAAATTCAATATCTCACAAACTATTGGGAGTTTTAGGGAAAATAAAGGCTCGTTAGAAACAGGAAAAATCCTCTTTAAGATGGTCTAGGATCCATTTTGAAAGGATGCCTCCAAGGTTTCCAAAATAATTTTTCTTTGTGACTGTCCTTAAATTTTATGCATACAAAGTTTGGGACAGCATGAGGAATGTTTGGGATAGCGTGGCTTCTCCATTCTTTGGCTTCTTCATTGTTATCAATGTGTTCATAGGATCATAGAGTAATTAAGTAGGAGTGCAACATCCATGTAGCATGACGCATCAACAATGTCATCGTATACTAGTGCAGTCATAGTGCAACATCATTAGGATAGCTCCAAAATAACCTTCCAACCATCAAATCATCTCCAACCATGTTATCAAGACCTCATCAAGTGTCATCATCAATTGTGGTCATTCATCAATATTATGACATCATCAAATGTAGTCCTCCATATGTCATCAAGGGCTTATAAATACTTGGCACTTGGTACTTATTAAGACTTCTTCATTAGTGGCTTGACATATTAATTGATGACATTCTTATAAAACAAGAGTTATGACATCATCATATGGAACCAGGCATCTATTGTCTTCAACCTTATCATCTCATTCTAGGGTTTCATCATATTCATTAAGCATCTCAAGAATATTTTCCATCTCAGCCAATGGCATATTGACATCAATGACAACCTTGACTAACAATCTCCCCCTTTGTCATTGATGTCAATATTCTTTCCCTTCCAACTTTCTCTCCCCCTTTGACATCAATGGAAAATGGGGTGCCCAAGTACTCTCCCTGTCAAGACGCTTCTTTTATTCATCATATTTTCTTTATCAAATGTAGATCTTCATAGGTATGTTACTCCCCCTGTCATGGTGCTCTTCCTTCGGTCAATGTGGTCCATGATAAATGTGTTTACATTTCTTCATGTGACGAACCAACTCCCCCTGCTTGCATAAACTCCTCTAGCTTCTTTAGACAATAAACATTTCTGGCTTGTGATCAAGTGGAAGGAACCTTCAATAATAATCCATAGAATGAGTAAGAAATCATGTTCTTCAATGGATTTTCTCCCAAGAGACGATCTATCAAAAGATGATTGTTCATGTGTGACTCATCAAGAATTTCATAGGGCCCATTCACGGATAGCTTCTGCAAGAATGATTAAGAATCATAAACTCCCTCTAACAGTATGCATGGTCTCCTTCGACAGAGTTTCATTATCAAACACTTCGAATATCAAGGATGACTTTATCAGATCAACAACATGGATTGTTGGTTGGGGTGTTCAAGAGACTTTTGGATTCGGCTTACTTCCTTCTCCATACTTGTGTAAATTTCTTCTCTGGCTTGGTTGTGATGGTTATAGCTTGTTCAGGGACCCAAGTCAAGTTACAATCACGTGCCATATGTTGAATGTTATGGAAATTGAAGCACTCCATCTTGTTCATGAATGAGAAATCATGACTTCTTGCAAAATTGCTTCTAGGAGATTGACGGGGACCATTATATTTGTCTTTGTGATATGCCCTACAATATTTTGCAATGTGCCCAAAGTTTGTACAAGAATAGCAATAACCAAGAAATATACTTTGGTACCTAGAAGATGAAGATTTCCTTGATGTACTTCTGAATGTAGTTTTAATTTAGAATTATCATCTTTTAAATTTATTTGCTTTAACCTTTGTTTTATTTGGATTTTAAATTTACAATTTTTTTATTAAAAAAAAAAAACTAAACTTCTTTTATTAAAAAAAAAAAAACTGAACTTCTTTATTCAGATCTTATATGGTTTCATTTTATATAGATCAGGTTGTTTTAGTTAGACTTTGTTTTAGATTCTAATTTTAGTTTTATTTCACAAAAATAAAATAAAAATCATAAAAATTAGAAAAAGCATAAAGAGTTTTTTTTCTTTTAGATTAGATTTTAATTTATTTAGTTTTGTTTAATTTTATTGATATTAAATAAAAAATAATCATTTAAAAAATAAAAATAAAAAATAAAAAATAAAAAAAGAAACTATAAGTTTTCTTTTTAGATTAGATTTTTATGTTATTCAAATTTTAGATCTAAAGTTTCATTTAGACTTTAGTTAGCTTAGTCTCATTTTATTTGAAAATATAAAAATATTTTTGGAAATTTTTTTGCCAGTTTCAGTCTTGGCTCAGGGATTTGTCATGATTGCAATATATCTTTCTTGCTGAGGCTAAAATTTTGATGTGGGATTAATGTTTATCATTTTCATGTGGTTAAATATGCTTGAATGATCATTTAAATATTAACTATATGAATGTGATCTCTGGTTAGCATTTAAAATTACGTATTTATTTAAAGCACTTAATTTTTCGAATTTTATTTGCTAGAGTATTGTTGAGCCATTGAGAATTTATCGATTATCTCGTTTGGCAAAAGGTTAAATTTTGTTTGAGTTGTTTGATTGTTAATGAGCTCATATTTCTGCAAGCATTTGGTAAATAATCATTCAGTCATTAACTCTATAAGGCACTGGTCTATTAACTTAGTAAAATCAATTAAGTTCTCGTTCTCCCTCGTGTCTCCCAACCCAACTGGTCCTCAGTTGGTCATCCATTTTCCCATAGGGTCTACCCCCCTTAGCCGCGGGAGACAGGCTTAAACGAAGAGATCGGGGATCAGGGTGACAGCCCCCGGTCTGAGCATTGTTGTGACAATCTGTGCGACAACACTGCCAAATGTCCTCATAAAGATAAGCTTGATAAAGGTAAGGAATTAGCAAAATGGAATAGAAAACAAAGTGTAAGTAAGAAGAGCTACTATACGCATGAAGATAACGATGGTTTAGCAAATAGTGATGAAGATAATAATGACTATAGACTTCTGATGGCTTTTGAAGATGATGATTTCTTGGATGCTTTAGATGACGATAATCTTTATGAAGAAATATCTAAACTCAAAATCTGTTTAGAAGAAAAGAATATGATTATATATACTCTGACATTCCAACTTGCTGAAAGAGAAAAACACAATGAAAAACTAGAATGTGAAATTGTGGGTCTAAGGAAAGATATTGAGAAAACAAAAGCTCTCAATCTCAGATTTGCTAAAGGATCAAAAACTTTAGATGAAATTATCAAAGTGCAGTGTTCTCCTCTGAGAAAGACAGGGCTTGGATATACTGAAGAAGCATCTCAAGCACAGAAGCCGTCAACCTCCACTAAAAGCTATCTTGATGCAGCAAAGAGCAGTGAACAGTTTGACAATCGTCAGCAAAGGCATAAAGCAGTTCACCAATTAAATCAGGTTCAATCTACTTCAAGGATGAACACAAGTTACAACCAACCTCAGGTAAATCATACTCAATTTGCTTCAAGAATGAATGTCAATGGAAACTACAATCACGAGGTCAGTAGATTCGATAATCGCAGGAACTTCTTTAATGGCCAATGTTTTTCATGTCATAACTTTGGACACAAAGTTGCTCAATGTGTTTCCTACAAGATCATCATGACTAAAGAAGCACGAAATCAAAGGAATGTGACAGGGATCATGAAAAAGACCTACAATAAATTTTCGCTTCTTGAAAATGAAATAGAATGCTCTATCTGTAACAAATTTGGTCATGAAGATTCTGAATGCAGGAGTAAATTTCGGGAAACATCTCAGAAGGAGCAAACTTCATTGAGTCCCAAAATATGGAGAAAGAAAGAACCACAAACAAAAATATGTGGTATAGCCTTGTATGCAGAAGGACAAGAAAATCAGTGGTACATTGACAGTAGATGCTCAAAACACATGACAGGTGATAAAAAAAACTTCAGCCATACAATGCCTTAGAAAAGGAAAAGAAGGTCTCATTTGGAAATGACACTCCTGCTGTCATAAAAGGTAAAGGTTCTGTTCTCTTAAAAGAAAAGGTTAAAGCTGGGAATGTTATGTATGTTGATGGTCTAAAGCATAATCTATTGAGTGTCAGTCAGATGTGTGATCAAGGAAATGAAGTAGTATTTCGATCAAATGCATGTGTTGTTCGTGAGCTTGATACACGAGAAACCATGATCAAAGGCATAAGAATTCCAAACAACTTATACATACTCAAGGGAGGACAACAACAATGCTATCTAAGCAAAAATGATGAACACTAGCTATGGCACAGAAGATTGGGACATCTAAGCTTCCCACAAATAAGGAAAGCATGCAAATTCCAGGCTGTTTGTGATCTTCCTGATATCAGCGTTCCAGAAAATACAATATGCAAATCATGTCAATTTGGTAAGAAAACCAGAGCACATTTCCTTGAGAAGGAAGGATCAGCTAGTAAGCCTCTTGAACTTGTTCATACTGATTTATGTGGTCCATCAAGGAAAAAGTCACCTCGTGGAGAAGAATACTTTATATTGTTCATTGACAATTTTTCCAGAATATGTTGGATAGAACTTCTAAAGCATAAAGATGAAGCATTTGAAAAGTTCAAAGCCTTCAAAGCTTTGGTTGAAAATAAATCAGATTGCAAAATCAAATGCCTCAGATCTGATCGAGGAGGGGAATTTACCTCGGATGAATTCTTCGACTTTTGTGAAGAACATGGAATAAAAAGAGAATTCTCCACCGCAAGGACTCCTTAGCAAAATGGAGTGATAGAAAAGATGAACAAAACTATTCAACAAATGGCTTGTGCCATGCTAGATGAGTCTGGAACTCCTGCAACCTTCTGGGGTGAAGCTGCATTTGCTGCTGTCACTATCCTCAACAAAGCAAACGTTCGGGTAAACAACACTCAAAATCCACATGAACTTTGGTATGGTAAGACTCCTACTGTAAAATACTTCAAAGTTTTTGGAAGCAAATGTTAATCAAAGGGACTGATGAAAAACTTGGCAAGTTTGAACCTAGAGCAGATGAAGGCATTCTCCTTGGTTACTCTTCCCGAAGTAAAGGATATAAGTGTTATAATAAAAGACTTAGGAAAATATTGAAAGTATTGATGTTGTGGTTGATGAATTAGGCAAAAATCCAAAGCAGGTAAAAACCGAAGAGTGTGAAGAATATGAGGATTATCTTCCACATCAAATCAGACTAATTCTGAAGAAGAAGAAACCAATGAAGCACCAAAAGAAAAATCATCCAGAGACTCAAATTTTGGGATAGAAAGAGGCAGGTGTGCAGACAAGAAGAACTATTACAGAAGCTTCAAGCTATCTAGCATTGCTTTCCTCCATCGAACCTCAAAATGAATCATGCAAAGATGAATGTTGGGTCAAGGTCATAAAGGAAGAACTTGAGCAAATTGAAAAGAATAATACTTAGGAATTAGTTCCTAGACCTCATGATAAGAATATCACAGGAACCAAATGGATATTTAAAAACAAGCTGAATGAAAACGGTGAAGTTATCAGAAACAAGGCCAGACTTGTTTGTAAAGGATATGCTCAACAAGAAGGTATAGATTTTGAAGAAACTTTTGCACCTGTTGCTAGACTTGAAGCCATAAGAATGTTCCTTTCTATTTCTAGCTTTCAGAAATTCAAAGTATACCAAATGCATGTAAAATTTGCCTTTCTTAATGGGGACTTAGAAGAAGAAGTATATATTAAGAAACTAGATGGATTCATTCTTGGAAATGATCCAAAACTTGTATGCAGACTCAGAAAGGCTCTCTATGGTGTAAAACAAGCTCCAAGGGCCTGGTATTACCGTCTTGACAAATATCTCCATCAACAAGGTTTTTCAAAAGGATCAACTGATAGCAATATATATACAAAGATTGATAATGATAAATTGCTAATACTTGTAGTATATGTTGATGATATCATTTTTGGTAGCAATGAAGAAGCCATGAGTCAAAACTTTGCTTTGGTAGTGCAGTAAGAATTTGAAATGTCCCTACTTGGTGAGCTCATATATTTTCTCGGCCTACAAGTTCAACAAAATAAAGATGGTATTTTTCTATCACAAACCAAGTATCTCAAGCAGATCTTGAAAAAATACGGCATGGAAGATTCTAAACTAGTATGTATCCCCATGGTAACAGGATGCAGTCTTAGCTCAAATGATGAATCAACAGCAGTACATCAACCAACCTACAAATCCATGATTGGCAGTTTGCTTTATCTAACAGGTACCCGACCAGACATCATGCATGCAGTGGGAATAGTTGGAAGATTCCAAGCAAATCCAAAGGAATCACACCTTCAGACAGTCAAAAGGATCTTCAAATATCTTCAAGGAACTCAGAATTTTGGTTTATGGTATCCTAGGGATACAGATCTTAAACTTCATGCATATATAGATGCAGATTGGGTAGGAAGCGTGGATGACAGAAAAAGCACTAGTGGTGGTGCATTCTATATGGGTTCCAGATTAGTGTCTTGGTTCAGCAAGAAACAAAGTTCAATTTCATTATCTACATTTGAAGCAGAATATGTGGCTGCTGCATCTTGTTGCACACAACTCCTTTGGATGATGCAAACATTGCAAGAAATTCAGATCACATGTACTCCACCCATCTCCATTCTATGTGATAATACAAGTGCAATCAGTATTTCAAAGAATCCAGTCATGCATTCCAAGACCAAGCACATACCCATCAAATATCATTTTCTACGTGAACAAGTGCTTGAACAAAAGGTCAAATTGGAGTATGTTCCCTCCAAAGAACAGGTTGCTGATATATTCACCAAACCATTGCCCAGAGAGACATTTGAATATCTCAGACAGAAGTTGGGAGTAGTTGATGCATCATCTTGTTGTTAAAACTTATCTATTTCAGAGAAAAGTGGTTGTACGCGAGTTTCATGAAGCGTATCCGCGTACATACGCCGGTTGATGTGGATACAGTCGCGTATATGTTGGTTTGAAGAAAAACAATGGATGAAAGGAGTCTGATATGGGTCTGACAGTGATCATCTGGCACAGGTTCAAGGGGAGCATATACTTATAGTAATGCATTGTTGCATTATCTTAGAAGATCTTGGTACAAATTCACAGTTGTTTTTGATTCAGGTGGAATAGGTTCAAGGGGAGATCATGGTTGTTGGTCTGGATGGTGATTGACAGATGCTGCTAATGATAGTTACTGATAACTATCATAGTCTTGTTTTAAGATATTTGGTCTCTATGTCATGTATATATTTTATTGTCAAGGTCATGAAATGACCTATTTTGTTTCCCCACTATGCATGGGGATGGATGATGTAATGTTCTTGTTCTGACATGTATAAACATTTGGTATATACCCACTTGGTTGGGTGGATGAGTCAAACTTGGTATATCCCCACTTTGTTGGGAGATGGATGTATGTATGAGTCATTAGTGATAGGAAGGTCCTTTATGATGTATGTATAGAGTCATCTTTTTGCAAACCTTGCTTATATTCAAGGGGAGCATGGAAAACACACTTCAGCATATCAGAGAATTTAGCATGTACTCAGGGGGAGCATAACCCTTTGCCCTTGATGATAAAGGGGGAGAGTGACTTGGGGTTTCCATCAAGTCCAAAGGGGGAGATTGTTGGCATTATGATAAATATTTGGCTCTATGACATAGGTGTTGTCCTTGATGGAAACTCACACAGGTGACAGATCATAGTTCAGGCTCACAGAATGAAGAAAGAGAGGTATATGCAGGTTCCCCATTGACCAAGCCGCGTATACACGTGGGTTCACAGACCAAAAGGTGTGTATAGCGTATACACACACTTTCACAGAAGGAAAGGCGCGTACATGTTGGAAAACTTAGTTTTGGTCCGTGGTATTTGGTCCATGGTATTTTGATCCATGGTATTGGTCCAAGGTATCTTGTCCAAAGTGTTGACCCCAGGTATTTGGTCCAAGGTATTGATTCTAAGTGGTTTTGGACCATGGTATTGAGTAAGGCCTAAGACTATAAAAGGAGGAGAAGATCATTAGGCAAAGTCACTCATGAATTGAATATCTAATGAAGAGAAAGATCTAAAATACAGGTTATTAGGTTATGGTGCACAACTGAATCTGAATCAAGGATGAACCTGAGTGCTTGATGAAGGATAAGTTTTATTGATGGGTCAAGATCTTAAGGCTTGAAGAGAAGTATCTTTGTGTGGTTTTGATCTTTTATCTGAATAACTGGTGCATGTTGTAATCTGTAAATATGATGATCTGGGTATAACTGATGTATGGAATTGTTGTAAAGTTTAAATCATCATTTACAGATCTGTTCGCAGGTTCACTTTAGTAGAGGCACGTATACACGCTAGTTTTGCATATCAAAACAACGTATACGCAGGTTCGCCTTGAGAAAACAGCGTATGTATGCAGGTTCGACACATTGAAGTAGCGTATACCTAATAAAATATGCTTTAGCTACTTCTGTTTGATGTTGCGGTGTTCTGGGTTCTAGCTTGAGTTTTGGTTACTGTTACTGTATTCTGGTTACGACATTCTGAGAAGTGATTGATTGATTCAGTTCTAGTTTTTGCAAAGGAGATTGATTGATGTAGATATATTTGATGGATCCAATCTGAAAATTACGAAACGTGGTCCCTGGAAGAAAAGAGAAGGTTGTAGCATTCTGTAGGTCAGCACCTACATACTAGTAAACACATCAGCTAGTACAAGAGCTAGGAGGTTGTAGCTCCCTTCTAGGAGAAGCTGGAGAATGAGAGAAGGTTGTAGCCTTCTGCAGATAGAAGCTTGCATACTGGTATAAGACTGCACCAGTACAAAAATTGTAAAAAGAAGTTTCTTATTAAAAGAAGATAGATTGCAGTAGGTGGCTTTCACCCACATTGGGTTTCCACCTTATATCTTGTGTTCATGTGTGTGATTGTCTGTTTTGTTTTTACTGCACCTGGTTACTATTTATATGGTTATGATGCACAGATTAAAGATCAACATATGATGAAGTAACTAAGTTATAAGTTTCAAGGGTATACGCTAGTTCCCTTAAATACAATTGCATATACACACAAGTTTGATTAACTGAAGTAGCGTATATAAATATGAAATGAAATATTATTGACTTGCTAATACTGATTCACCCCCCCCCCCCCCCCCCCCCCCCCCCCTCTCAGTATTATTTCCAACAGGGGTGACATGAGGGGGTTTTGTGTATTCTTGAAGGAAATCATGTTAAGAGGTATGCGTGGAGATTGGGACAAATGACAAACAACCAGACATAAATGCATTGATTGTTGCAAAGTTTGATATTTGGCCAAAACCACACAAGTTTCCAACGTTAGAATCTTGGGAGATTTGTTTATCATCATTTAACACTTATGCAAAGGAACCTCACCCCAGGATAAGCTTTTGGAGAACCTATTGAAGCAAATAAGGAGGATTTTGGAAGACATTCTACAAAAAAGTATTTTCACATCCTAAGAAGTCAAAATGAAGAAGTCGATATGTGTGTGAATCAAGCCTACTAGCTTCAGGCATGACAACTAAAAGCAAATGACGATTCAGGGTGGTGGAACCTACCCTAATCCTAAAGGCTCAAGCATTATTTTAAGGAAAGAACTATGATCTATTTCCCCCTCTTAAAAAATTATTATAGTGTCTGTGATAATTGGATATGCATTTGGGGATGGATTCATTATAAAAATTGGGTAGGGGGGTCGACGGATGTCGTGGTAACCAATTAAGTTTTGTGACTGCGGAGGACAGAACCTCACAACTTATACAAGGGAGAGATACAACTTGAAGGATGCAATACAAATCCACCAAAGAACATCCCCATTCGACGATGATTTCATTTATGGGGGAGGCACTTATAAAGAGTATATGAAGAGTAATGTCACTATAATGTTAGATTTATGTGGGATCTAGGGATGTAGTATGAATAGAAGCCGAAGCAGCATAACAGGTCATTGTGGATTACCATTTTAGGATGAAATTTGGGGACAAAAAGTTAAGGGAATCACAAAAGAATTTAGCAAGTCCCATGGTGTAAACTTAGAAGCCCGTATAGCGCGCCATCTTCCTCCGCAGAGATAATTATATTGCAGGTTGGTCTTTACCTTTGTTTTGCATTTTGGATAAATTGCAGGCATAATTGTGGTGTTGCCATAGCTTTTAGTGAGATTGGATTTTGGATATGGTGGGTGGGAGAATATCCCTAGGATTATGGTCTATTTGCAACTCGAGGGCGTGTCTTTGCAATCCGTGCATGGATTCAGACCTTGAAGGGTCGTCTTAGATCATTTTTTGTTGAAGAAATGACTGATGGGTTGAACTACAAAACTCTGCATTATTATCGGAGATCGAGGACTTTTAGGTTGCAAAAAGTAGCTTGTGGTTGGCCCTGTTTGCATTCTTTTTGTGAAAATGGGCTACATGTTGGTTTAAGGGCCTTCTTTGTACTAATACTAGGTTTGAGCTCATTGGTTTCAAAGTTGGGTTTGAGCACAAACACTAAATTACTTAAAGGCTATAAAATTGATTTGGAATGAAACAACAAATGGAGATTGGGAGAGGAGAACAAGTTTTTTCTTTGGGTTGAGTGCCTATGAGAATAATATATTGAATTGGGAGACACGTAATTGATAGGCGAGACACGAGGGGAGAAGTGATTGTGTGTATACCAAGTTGTAGGCTGACTTGACTCCTAGAGGTGGGGGTATTGAGGGAAACTATGGGTTGTTGATACCATTTTTGGAATAACCAAATCAAGATGTGGCGAGGTAAAGAGCACTATTTTGGTACCAACAACCGAGAAAGGAAAACTAGTTGTAAATGCAAAGAAAGGGTCACCCAGTTATCGAAGAAAATGGATGCCCTCCAACTTGATATGATGTTGATGAATATGAAACTAACGGAGTAGATGTAGGCAAATGTTAATTTATTAGATTCACTTCCTAAGAAAATTTTTGATTTGCAAGAACAAGTTCAACTTATGTATACCAACCTAAGTGAATCTAGTACAACAAGTTGGAAGGAAGTGAAAAAATGTCTAGACATCAACAGGCCACTAGAGGAGGAAGATGGCGATTTCAAATGATATATGCATTGTTGCAAATTTTGTCTTTATTAGGAAGTTATTTTAGGTTGTATCCCTACATAAATGTAATGGATTTTGAGAAAATATGTAGTCCTTTAGAATTTTTAGTAGTCAATAGCAAACAAAGAGATAAGATGGAGGATGAACAAAAATGTAATACATTTCCTGTGTACTTGTTATAACCAAGCACATATTTAATAAAAATACATATATTCATTCTTGTTAAAAATAATAATAATAAAGAACTCTACACTAGTCTCAGATATCGAGGACTTTTGGGAAGCAAAAAGTGGCTTGTGGCTGGCCCTATTTGGATTCTTTTTGTGAAATTGTACTACATGTTTGTTTAAGGGCCTTCTTTGTACCAATACTTGGTTTGAGCTCGTTGGTTTTCGTTAGGTCCCTATACTATTAATGTAACCCCTTATTGTTATTAGTGCAACCCCCTTATTATATTGTTGTGCCCATGTAGTCCCCATATTGTTATTATTGTGCCCCATAGAAGCCCAATATTGTTATTGTTGTGCCCTTACATTATTATTGTTATGTCGGCTCTGATTACATTATGACCCCTTAGACTCCTATATATAGAAAGGAGGTATTGTCATTTGTATCATCAAAGATTTGTTCATTTGTGTAATGTAAATGAGGTTGCCCCCTCGAAGAGGCTAATTTTTAAGGCTTTGATCTATCTTTTCTATCTTTTTGTAAGTTGGTTTCATAACATTTGGTATCAAAGCTTTGGATTCTAGGGTTTCGCTGCTCCAAACAGGTCATCGTGGAATTTTCAATATAACTTTTTTTCTACGAAGTTTCAGAAGCTAAAACAAAAATACATTTGAGCAGAAATCGTTATGAACCTCAGGTCCGAATTTCAGATCTTGTCTCACTATATTTTCGGAGATATGATCTGAGGAAGTTAGGGTTTTTGCAAGCTCCAGAATTCCATCTCAAACAGGTCATCATGGAATTTTTGCTATAATTTGTTTTCTATGAAGGTTCAAACTTTCCAATTAAACCCATTTGAGCCGAAATAACGGTGAATCTTGGGCCCGAATTTCATATCTTGGTTCGATATATTTTCGGATATACCATCCAAGACATTTAGGGTTTCTACAGGCTCCTGAATTACATCCCAAACAGGCGACCTGGGGAAAATTGTCATAACTTTCTCTCTGAGCATTAGATTGAAATTTCGTAAGAAGGTATAGAAAGAGGACAGACTATACTTTTCTTTCTATATTTTTCAGGTTCGAAGGTCAAAATAGTAACATGTGGAACTTCGTACAACTTCGTTCTACTGAAAAAAGTATATAAGAATGTCATCTTGGGAGATTGGGCATAACTCTTTCTTGGAGAATCCAATTTCAATCAGACTAATGGCATTGGAAAGAGGACGCAGAGGGATACTGCAGGGCACAATTTCAAACCTTGGAGATCCAAAATTACAGAGTTACAGTTGTTTCAAGATTGAGCTCCTAAAATCAAGAAAAGGAAATATGAGGAAGTTTGATGGCAATGATCCAGTAAATTGGATACTACAGATGGAACAATATTTTGATCTAGATGATCTACAACTGTTACAAAAGGTACATATTGCATCTTTATATTTAGAATCGAATCAATTTTTATGGTATAAAGGGCGTTGTTCTCGTAAACCACTTGTCACTTGGTCAATTTTCATGGAGGAATGATAGCACATTATGAGGATACAAAAAGCAACACCTTTAGCCAATTGATAAATCTCAGACAAAAGGGTTCAATGGCATAGCACATTGAGGACTTCCAAAAATTGAATGTAAGGGTAAATGATATTCCAGAGAAGCAAAGGATTTATGTCTTTATAGGGACTTTAAAGGATAACATTCAACATGAGGTTTGTTTTTGGGAACTTGATTCATTGGAGAAGGAATTCAGGTTGGCAAGAAAAATTGAAAGTGGAATTATGGAAACAAGTAATCCTACCACTCACAACTATAAATATGGAAGTGTTTTTTCTCCTAGCCTTCCACAACCTACAAGGTTTACACCACAACAATTGGAATAAAAAAGAGAAATTGGGCTTTGTTACATTTGTGATAGCAAATACACTAAAGGTCATAGGTGTGTTGAGAAGAAATTATTTTACATAGATTGTGAAGAGGAGGAAGAAAATGATCAATAAACATCAAAAGAATAGGATATACACTAGGAACCAACTCGAGAGAAAGAAGAAATGAATCCGATCATATCTTGTAAAGCATTGGCAAGAATTACCACTCCTCAAACTCTCAAGGTAGAAGGACATATCAAGAAGAAAAAGGTTCAAGAAGTGAAAGATCACATCGAGCATCAATAAATGAAACTGACCATATATTGTAATGCACCGATAGGAATTACCACTCCTCAAGCTATCAAGATAGAAGGACATATCAAGAAGAAAAAGATAATAATGTTGATTGATTCGGGCAATACCCATAGTTTTATTCATTGTAAGATAGCGAAGGAATTGAATTGCTTCCTATATCCAACACCAGAGTGTCAAGTGATGGTTGCAAATGGAAGAACCATAAATTGCTCTGGAAAGTGCCATAATATCAAGCTATCCATGGGAGAATATGTTTTGAATAGTCCAATGCTTTCCATTCCAATGGGTGGTGCTGATGTTGTACTAAGAGTCCAATGGTTACAATCTTTGGGTACGATAAATTTTAATTTTCAAGAACTCTTCTTGAATTTTTTTTAGAAGGAAAGGAAGTTGAATTAAGGGGTATCGCAAGGAAACCAAGAAAGATAATAAACTCTAACGACATGACAAAGCTTCTAAAGAAAGAACAACGTGGCGTAATTGCACAATTATGTTTGCTAGAGGTTCCCACATTGAAATCATCTATTTCTCCATATCTCCAAAAAGTATTGGACAACCATTCCAAGGTATTTGAGACACTATTGACGGTGTTGGACCCGCCAACATTTAGGGGATCACCCCGGTATGAATTCCCACTAGACCTCACACAGTTCGGTGTGGGAGTGCCATCTGGTATGATGGCCCGATTGCCATTGTCTTAAGGATTTGCCTCAACTCTTGCTTGTCAGCATAGGAGAGTGGTCTGCTTTTTCTTTGGGAAGTGAGGTTCGCGTGCCTAATGAGTGTAAGTGTACTTGTGTCAATGGTTCTTTCACTGTGAGGGGAAGAGAGTGAAGGTGAGTTCCAGGTTGAAAGGGATCAGTCCTAACTCGGCTAGGAACACACAACACAAAAGGACATACACAACTTTCGGCGGAGCTGTCCACTCAGATGCGGTAGTCACAACATACAAGGTAAGATAACACGTACAACACTCCCGGATCAGTCCAAACGAGTGCAAAGATTGTTACAACAAGGTTCATGTGAAAGGTCTGTCTGATGTCCGATAGAGTAGTTGACACGGATGGGACAACATTAACAACATATACAACACATTTTCATTAATAGATTATGCATTACAACAAATGAATTAGTTTAGATGTAGAACACAGGTTAAAGCAACATGCATTACAAGCATTAAAGATTAGTCTTACAAAAAATACAATACATGTGTGAAAACGTGCTGGCCTGTTAACAGGCTTCTAAATAAGCGAAATTTCCAAGACACATCGTTACACCATACATCACTAACCCCGTTAGCAGGGCATTGGAGCCACTACTTACTCCTCAAAGAAAAGATTACAGATTCTCTTGGCTATGTGGGAGGAGCTAAGGTGAAAAGTCCTTTCATGTACAAATGAGGGGGGTATTTATAGCCAAGGGTGAAGCTGACCCTTGTGGTTGTTCGACTACCCTCATGATCGTTCGACTTCCATGACTTTTTGACTTACATGATTCTATGTTCAACAAGTGGGTCTCTTGGACTTCCACATTACATCACATTGATTAACAACAAGCCTATAGTGGAGATGTAGGCAACATGACTCATGACTTGACTCGACATGACTTGACATGACAATGCTGGTACATTCATGCTGCTGCTGGAGTGCATGTCGAGCTACAGTGCTGCTGAGTGATGGATGTCTTCATGGTGTATCATAGCTTCACCTCTGCATGGTGAAGTGCGCGAAGTCTTCGATGGTCCTTGGTTTGCTTGATGAAGCTTTAACATGTTTTTCCTTGCTTTCATGTTGGAAGGCTTGACAGGCTCACTTGTTTGCAAAGGTGCATGTTTGTTGCGTTCGTCCGCTTCGCATGCTTCGTTCGTTCGTCCGTTGGTGAACCTGTCCATCTGCATGTGCTCCCTTCGTTCATCCCGTTCGTCGTCTTGACATGTTTGTTTGTGTAACTATACCTGCAGTCACTTATGAAGAGATGCCATCAAATCCAAAACCTCCTAGTCTACCATGACACATGATCATTTAGATGTGGGTGACTAGGAGAGGCAACAGGGTTGTGATGCAGGATGATGGCTCTGGGCAACTACTGATGAAAACTACGCAAGAGTCACTGAGGGATGGAGACAGACAATCTGAGTTGACAGTAACTGTCTGTAGGGTATGGCTCAGCTGGGAGGAAAAATTGCGCAAATTTTGGGAGGGATAGTTCAGGTTGCAGGAGGGCAAGGCAAGCATGCTCTGGGCATTTTTCGGAACAAACAGTTAGCATGGTTTGGACAACCAGATTTGCGAAATTTTCTAGAGGAACGGGCTGGGTTGCATGAAGGGTCAACAAGCAGGGATTGCATAGTTTTTCTGGGGAACTGCCTGGGAGACTGGCAGCTAAAACTAGACAATTCCCAGAGGGAGCTGCTAGTTGACTACTGGGTCACTGGCAGCCAAAACTGCGCAATCCTCAAAGGGAACTGCCAGTTGGTTGCTGGGTCACTGGCAGCCAAAACTGTGCAATTCCTAGAGGGAACTAGCAGTTGGATGCTCAGTCACTAGCAATAGAAACTGCGCAATTCCTAGAGGGAATAGGTAGTTTGCTACTAGGAGATACTGGATAGGAAAATTGCACTGAGGCCAAGAGGTCGGCCTACTGATCATCTAAGCGCAATTTCTGAGCTGAGCTGACTGATGGGTAGTGGAAGGCCTACTCATGAGCATTGCACAGTTTCTGATATGAACAATCGGTCGACTGTCCGGATGACTGACTGGGAAAAATGCGCAATTTTCTAAAGGAGACAGGGATGGGCACTTGGTGTCTATCCGGCCTGTCTGCACAATCTCCACAGTAAGTTGAACGGGTGTGGTCAATGGCCTTTGCGCAAATTTTGAGGGGAGTCAGTCTCGGGGTGACTGTTGGGTCAGACTGTCCAGGTGGCCAGAATAGGAGTTGATTGAGTTTCTTGCGGGTAGCGCAACTTGAAAGGACTAGCTTGGTGCTTCTGTGCTGTTTTGGTTGACAATTGATCGAGTCGAAAGTAGGGTGATGGTCCGGCTATCAGAGAGGAGTTTGGTCGTTAGAACTTCAACGAAATGACTAAGTGTGTGAACAGTCGAAAGATGCATAGGTGATCATACGAACACACACTCGCATGACTTGACGATGAAACGACCAAACCATCCAGACACACATGTTCAGCATGATTGACCGACAGTGCAAGCGACAAGCACGACACTCGTGATTGGTTGTTCATGATCGAGATGATGCTTGCGCGACAATGAATGTGACTTCGTGTGTGAGTGCAACAGATGTTTTCATGGCGAACACAACAAACACATATGAAGCAAAGACTTTGAGCATAACTAGAACACGGTCGCAAGCATGACTTAGAAATCAACATGCAGGGACTTGAATGCAATAAACAAGCAAGGCGAATGTAAAGACTCACACGAGCTCACGGAGTGAACCAGAGTGTGTGTAGTCATCAAGTGAAACTCTTCAAGGGAGGCTATGAAATTGGGGTAGGCCAAAATTTTGGAGGGTGGTTGTAGTTGCTACAACACTTGGCGCCACACTGGTATAACTCCATCTCCTCTGTTTCTGTTCATTGCTAGCATAAGGCCTTGGTCTTTTAGGGAGTATTGAATCGTTGTGCAGGTTACTTAAGTTTCCCCACTTACCCCATGGACATACATGGTTCACCCTTTGCCAACTCAGTCAAACACAATCAAAAGTTCAACTTAGATCTCAGTGTTTCGAATCCAGGAAGGGTAGTTTAGTTCGTGAGTTGAATATTTTCAGAGTATAAGTTTTCATCTCTGGTGTTACTCTGCTGCCAGCAGGCTTGGACAGTACCCCGACGGAGTCATGCAGGAACACACACATTTCTCCATTGCCAGCGAGCCTGGTCAGTACCCGGTGGAGTTGCATGCTTCACCTCTCTGCGTAGGAAGCCTTTCTCTTCTTTCACCTTTGTATTTTTTAAGAGAACTGTGCATAGGCACTTATTTTTTTTGGGGGCAGAAGAGGGATCCCGACTTATTGAAAGTAGAAGAGGTTGTTCCTTCATAGAAGCATGTAAGACCTCTGACGTAGGTTTGCTCATTTAGATTTTTTCCCTTCTCTATTTCTACTAGTTGGATTAGCTTAAACACATAAAGCAGAAGGCTGAGTACAGGCATGGGGCTTCCCGATGTGGACACAGGTTCACGGTTGGACCAAAGCTTCCCTTACAAACGGTTCGTATTTTCTGTTAGGACTTCATTGGCCAAAGGTTGTAACCAAGCACAGAGAAAACAAACTCAAGACTGGCCAAGTGCTGCAGTGTCACAAGTCTCTTCAAATTTCAGCCACATACTCTATTCAAAAGCCAGAACGTAGTAGTTGGCAACACTTATTTCCGGAAACAAAAATAGTAATATATCAAAGAGAAAAAATGAACGTGAACAAAAATAGTAAGCATAATCAAACAAGGCGAAAGCAAAGATAATAAGCAAAACAAACCAAATGAAACAACAAGCATCAAATAGACTATGTACATGGCACGGGCGTGGCACGACCTATTGAAACTAATGTTTGAGGACTTGGCCCTTGACAGGAAGATTATCAATCCCCTCATCAAGTGATTGAAAATGATACGTGTGTGAGCCAAGTTTCTCGTGGACCAGTGCCAGTCCATTGGGCTCTGCTATCAGAACCTGGTGGCATTCCAGAAGACCTCCAAGTGAAGACAACACTATTGTTTCAGTTACTATGTGCAACACGGGCTCAGATGATGGCACAGGGTAGTTGTTTTTATTCTGGGAAGGGTTTAAGTTTTTGAATTCAATGCGTAAGCAGATCTTCCCAAATTTATTACGCGCATGATTTAATTAGCAAACCAAGCATGATGACGAACTTTTCAAGTAACCCAAACACTTAAAATGTTAGTCAATATTTTCAGTGAAAGGAGTACAAACAACATGTATGTGTTACCTGTTCTTTGCTACAATGGCTTGTCTCCTCCTTTACCTAGAATCTCATGTTGGACTGCTCGCATGTAGTCGGTACTCATGTAATCATCTACTCGTGCCGACTCATCCCGATACTATTCAATCAAGCAGTCAACGACTGGTCGTTGTTGCAGTGTGTAACTTGTACCAAGATTGGCCATATTCAGATCATGTTGGATTCCCAGGTTGCTCTGTTCGTTCATAGTGTTGGTCCTTCATGTGTTCAACATGAGTGCTTCAACATCGTTTTTTGTGACTTTAGGCTTCAAAAAAATTGAAATCATGCATTGTCCATTGTTTTGGATGACTGAGATACACTCGGTCCTTGAGCCATCATGTGTTCCTGATTTTTCAAGACTCATGGCCCATAGCTTGTCTGTACATGGACCGTTTGGCGTGCTGATACTGTTGTTACTACCTTTGTTGCTACTACCACTACTATCATAAAAACAAACTGTACAAGTCATTATCATCAATTGGGCAAGGAAGGAGTCCCAACTTCTTGTCTGATGAAGTTGGAGCTGGTCATGCAGGATAACACTCCGATGTCTTTTCCAAGAGGCAGTTGCCAAACATGAGTTCTGTGAAGGCCAATGGTTCATTCTTGTTGTTAAGGGGAGTGACATTGTATTTCATATACCTCTTCGATAACACCTGGATTTGGTTTCATCCGCCCCTGTACGGAAGCCACATGTGAGACCAGTCTGTAGCAAAATATCCATATAACTTTCTGGACCAGTCTCTGCTGAGTAACAGGCCATATGCTTCCGGTATGTCCACAACAACTATGTTGATGCATTGGTGGACTCAACTGTCATGGGATAGTTGGATGATCATGTCTTGTAGTTCACCAATGGTTGGTATTGATGTTCTATCGAGTTGGATGATTCTGGCAGATGTTTCGCTCCATCGTACATTGATCTTCTTAGCAATGGAGAGCGGCATGAAATTGACTGCCACGCCAGAATCAACCAAGCAATTTTGGAAATTGTAGTTGAAAACTTCAAATGAAAGCAGGAATGGGGGGCGACCTGAGTTTTCTTCTTCCGTCGGGAGTGTATTGAGCACAGTGGATAGTGATCCAGGAGGTGTGCATACTCCCTTGCTGGTAGAGGCTGCATTGTCTGTTGCTGTTTGTACCAATGCACGCAACATGATATCTCACTGACTCTAGACTTTAGCTAACTCAAACAAACTGATGTTCGCTCGAGTTTTCTTCATGTCATCAACTATGTTGTAATCCAAAGGTGGTAGACTCACCAAGGCATCCGAGGTGGAATAGATGTTCGTGCTGTCTGGCGGAGTATTCTGCAACTTGCTTCCTATGGACGTACTCTTATTTGTCGCTGTCTTCCTGGACTTGCTTTGTGTTTGTTGCTTTGAGGCAGCCGGTGGATCAACCTTCTTTATCAGTTGTCTCACTTTCTCTTGCGTCTCTTCAAGTGTAGGGGGAGCCCCTTTACTCCTAAGATTGTAACGATCATTTTGCTTTTGGGGATGCTTCTCGATGTTCGTCTTCGAGGCTACTTGCAAGCACTGATATGCTTTCACCATATGCCCAGAATGGTGCTTCATCAGGTGCAACCTCTTTGTTATCATCAGTGTCTTCCGGTTGCTCCTATATGTCGCCATCCACATCAAGTGTATGAGTACAACTAGATGTAACAACTCGCTTCCAATTTGAACAGGAGTTCTCGAGATGAAATTATTCATGGAAGGAACAAAAATTAGGATCAACACATTGATCGAGTTGGAACATAGGCTTCTACACAAATTTGGAACCGAACCGGTTGTTGCTTGATGAGCCAGTTGATGAATCGCCTGCCTATCTTTGTCTGGGCAGATGACTGTTTGTGAATGTGTTCGTCTTCTGTTGCTTGAGTTAGGACATTTCGGTGGTCAAGTTCTTGACAAGGCGAGTGAGGGTCTCAATATCAGTTGCTTCCTTGTCTCTAGCCTTGCTCGTCGTTGCTTGGGGCTTTCTGCTCGCATCCTTGGAGTCTTTTATTGATTCATCATCCTTGATGACTCCAATGGCGCACAAATATTTCTCAATAGCAATAGCCTCTTCGCAGCTTTCTAAAAGTGTAGGCTTCGTAGCTCGCTTGACGAACTGTGTAATGGTGGTTGGTAGTGCGACCTGTAATAATCGACAGTGATGGAGTCATGGGGTTTGGTGTGTTCTACAAACTTGTTCAAAATACATATAAATCTCTGATTGAAATCTTTCACTTTCTCTTTTCCCTCCATCTCGAGGCTTCCCAATTCTTTGAGTAGCATGGCTGGGGTCTTGTCATTAGCAAACTTTTCAAGGAACATACATTTGAAAGAACCCCAGTTATGTATGGAGTTGAGTGGAAGGCTGTGATACCAAGCAGCTACGTGGCCGTCCAAGGTACATGGAAACAATCTACATGCTATGTCGTCATAACGTACCTCAAGGGTCTGCAGCTATAGGTAGAAGTTGTCTAAGTGGTCTTCTGCCTTCACCATGCTGTCAGGGTTAAACTTGATGTTAATTCTCTCTTCTCGCTTCAGCATCTTGTGCAAAACAGCCGGGAGAGACAATGGTCCCTGAGTCATCCATTCAAGATTTGGGTCAGCCATTTCTTTATCTTCTTCGTCCTCTTCGTCTTCTTCCTTTCCTTCGGAATCTGATGGTTCTGGATTTGAGTCTATCGGTTCGTCTCCGCCTCCACCTCCTCCGGTGCCTTCACCTCCACCTCCTATATCAGAGTTCGATCCCAAGACCACAAGAATACCTTTTTCGTCCTCAAAGAAGATTGGAGGTTCTTCTCCATCTTCAATACATTCTTCCAAACCTTCAAGAGTAGCAAGGACTGCTTCTTCCACCAATGATACAACAACTCCTGTGGGAGTGGCTTTTGGCTTCTTAAATGTGTGTGGAAGACACTGTACACTTGGGATTAGTCCGACTGCTTTCGCGAACTGGTGAGTGATGGGACAGATGGAGCGAAGGTGATGATATGAAATCTCGTGTTTAATTATGGGAGGTGAGGAGTAACCAACTACGGAGTTGTGAGAGAGGGAGTGCGAGTCACTGCCTTGACTAGATGGTTGATGAGTGAGTGTGAGGGGAATTTCAGCCATGTACAACTAGCTGCCCTCCTTCTAGCGCCAAAAATGTTGACGGTGCTGGACCTGCCAACATTTAGGGGATCACCTCAGTATGAAGTCCCAACTAGACCTCACACCATTTGGTGTGGGAGTCCCATTCGGTATGATGGCCTAGTTGCCATTGTCTAAAGGATTTGCCTCAACTCTTTCTTGTCAACACAAGGGAGTGGTCTGCTTTGTCTTCGGGAAGTGAGGTTCACATGCCTGGTGAGTGAAAGTGTACTTGTGTCACTGGTTCTTTCACTGTGAGGGGAAGAGAGTGAAGGTGAGTTCCAGGTTGAAATGGATCAATCCCAACTCAGCTAGGAACACACAACACAAAAGGACATACACAGCTTCTGGTGGAGCAGTCCACTCGGATGCGACAGTCACAACATACAAGGTAAGATGACACGTACAACACTCACAGATCAGTCCAAACGAGTGCAATGGTTGTTACAACAAGGTTCATGTGAAAGGTCTGTCTGATGTACAACAGATCTGTCGACATGGAGGGGACAACATTAACAACATATACAACACATTTCCATTAATAGATTATGCATTACAATAAATGAATCAGTTCAGATGTAGAACACAGGTTAAAGCAACATGCATTACAAGTGTTAAAGATCAGTCTTACAACAAATACAATACATGTGTGAAAATGTGTTGGCCTTTAACAAGCTTCTGAATAAGTGAAAGTTCCAAGACACATCATTACACCATACATCACTAACCCCATCAACGAGGCGTTGGAGCCACTACTTACTCCTCAAAGAAAAGATTACAGGTTCTCTTGGCTATGTCAAAGGAGCTGAGGTGAAAATTCCTTTCATGTACAAATGAGGGGGATATTATAGCCAAGGGTGAAACTGACCCTTGTGGATGTTCGACTACCCTCATGACCGTTCGACTTCCATGAATTTTTGACTTACATGATTCTATGTTCAACAAGTGGGTCTCTTGGAATTCAACGTTACATCACATTGATTGACAACAAGCCTATAGTGGAGATGTGGGCAACATGACTGATGACTTGACTCGACATGACTTGACATGACAATGCCGGTACATTTGTGATGCTGCTTGAGTGCATGTCGAGCTACAATGCTGCTGAGTGATGGATGTCTTCATGGTGTATCATAGCTTCACCTCTGCATGGTGAAGTGTGCAGAGTCTTCAATGGTCCTTGGTTCGCTTGATGAAACTTTAGCATGTTGTTCCTTGCTTTCATGCTGGAAGGCTTGATAGGCTCACTTGTTCGCGAAGGTGCATGTTCATTGCGTTCGTCCGCTTCACATGCTTCTTTCATTCATCCGTTGGTGAACCTGTCCATCTGCATGTGCTCCCTTCATTCATCCCGTTCGTCGCCTTGACATGTTTGTTTGTGTAACTGTACATGTAGTCACTCATGACAATATGACATCAATCCAAAACCTCATAGTCTACCATGACACATGATCATTCGGATGCAGGTGACCAGGAGAGGCAACAGGGCTGTGATGCAGGATGATGGCTCCGAGCAACTGTTGAGGAAATTTACGCAAGAGTCATTGAGGGATGGAGACAGACAATTTGAGTTAACAGTGACTATCTACAAGGTTTGGCTCGACTAGGAGACAAAATTGTGCAAATTTTTGGAGGGACAGTCTAGGCTACAAGAGGGCAAGGCAGGCATGCTCTGCACATTTTCCGGAATGAACAATCAATAGGGGTTGGACAACCAGATTTAGACAATTTTCTAGAGGAACGGGTTGGGCTGCATGAAGGGTCAGCAAGTAGGGATTGCGTAGTTTTTCTGGGGAACTGCCTGGGAGACTGGCAGTCAGAACTGCGCAATTCCCAGAGGGAACGACCAATTGGTTGCTGGGTCACTGGCAGCCAAAACTATGCAATTCCTAGAGGGAACTGCTAGTTGGCTGTTGGGGTCACTGGCAGCCAAAACTACGCAATTCCCAGAGGGAACTGGCAGTTGGCTTCTCAATCACTAGCAGCAGAAACTGTGCAATTCCTGGAGGAAACAGGCAATTTGCTGCCAGGACCTACCGGCTGAGAAAACTGCACTGAGGCCGGGAGGCCGGCCTACTGATCATCTCTGCACAATTTCTGAGCTGAGCTGATGGATGGGCAGCGAAAGGCCTGCTCGTGAGCACTGTGCAATTTCTGAGATGAATAGTCAGTTGACTGTCTAGATGAATGACTGGGAAAATTGTGCAATTTTCTTAAGGAGATAGGGATGAGCACTTGGTGTCTGTCCGACCTGTCTGCGCAATTATCTCAGTGAGTTGAACGGGTGAGGTCAAGGGCCTCTGCGCAATTTTTGAGGGGAGCCAGTCCCAAGGTGACTGTCGGGTCTGACTGTCCGAGTGGCCAGCATGAGAGTTGATTGAGTTGCTTGTTGGCAGCGCAACTTGAAAGGACTAGCTTGGTGCTTCTGCTCTGTTCTGGTTGATATTTGATCTAGTCAAAAGCAGGGTGATGGTTTGGCTGTCAGTGAGGAGTCTGGTTGTCAAAGCTTCATCAAAATGACTAAGTGTGTGAACAATCGAAAGATGCATACGTGATCATACGAACACACACTCGCATGACTTGACGATGAAACGACGAAACGACCAAACCATTCAGACACACATGTTCAACATGACTGACCGATGGTGCAAGCGACAAGTGTGACACTCATGATCGAGACGACGCTTGTGTGACAGTGAACGTGACTTTGTGTGTGAGTGTGATAGATGCTTTCATGGCGAACACAACAAACACATACGAAGCAAAGACTTTGAGCATAACCAAAACACTGTCGCAAGCATGACTAAGACATCAAAATCCAGGGACTTGAATGCAATAAATAAGCAAGGCGAATGTAAAGACTCACACGAGCTCATGGAGTGAACCCAAGTGTGTGCAGTCATCAAGTGAAACTCTTCAAGGGAGGCTCCGAAATTGGTGCAGGCCAAAATTTTGGAGGGTAGTTTTAGCCGATACAAGAGACTCCCAAAGGCCTCCCACCTATTTGTGATCATGATCATGCTATTCATTTTCCAGGAAGTGTTCCTCCAAACATCAAGCCTTACAGATACCCCTTTGCACAAAAGAGTGAAATTAAATGTATGGTTGCAGAAATGCTAGAGGCTGGTATAATTCAACCTAGTCAAAGTTCTTTCTCTGCTCCAGTATTATTGGTACACAAGAAGGATGGATCATGGCACATGTGTTTGGACTATAGAGAGCTCAACAAGCTCACTATTAAAGATAAATTTCCCATTCCTCTAATTGATGAATTATTGGATGAATTGCATGGAGACATTCACTTCAGCAAGTTGAACCTTCATGCAGGATATCATCAAATCAGAATGAAGACTGAAGACATTCCGAAAATAATATTTAGAACTCATGAGGGTCATTATGAAGTTTTGGTCATGCCTTTTGGCCTTACCAATGAACCTTCTACATTCCAAGGTTTGAAGAATTCCATTTTCAAACCCTTCCTTAGAAAATTTGTGTTAGTATTTTTTGATGATATACTAATCTACAACAAGTCTTGGAAGGATCATGTTCAACATGTTGATA
>APFE030772251.1:0-10270 GCA_000404065.3 Pinus taeda | reverse complement strand
TCTCTTTTTTGTTTGATACACTAGATTACGCTCCTTTCAGACCTATGTTCTTGAGGTGTTGTGCCTATACATAATATCATCCACCATTTTGGGCTTGAACAACATCACTTTCTCATGGAGATTGTGGTGCATACCCCTCAAATATTTGAGGAGTACAACTCGGTCGTTTGGAGATATACACAACATTATAGTCATCTTTCTAAATTTTGGGTACTCCTAAATGCTTTGGCATAGATTTTGTGTGTAATGTGATTGGTGCCGAAGGATGGGAAAGCGTACTCCAAGAGATGAAATTCCTTTGCAATATGCAATGATTTTTGAGCCATTTGACAAGTGCGGCACAGACTTTGTTGGAACTATTGACGCTCCATCCAAGAAGAAAGTATATCATTATGTGCATTAACTATCTCGGTAAGTGCACTCAAACTAAGGAAATTAAGGCAAGAATAGAGGAGAGGGAGGTTGAGTCCTTAAGGGAGAATGCATTTCACAAATTTGGGTACCCTAGAGAACTCGTCATTGATCAAGGCATTTTACCTCCAACATGATTGAAGAAGTGTTAAGGCAGCATAAGATCAAGCAAAGAACCTACACTCCCTATCACCCACAAGCTAATGAGCAAATGGAGGTCACCAATAGAGTGCTCGAGGGAATTGTGACTAAAGTGGTTAGCAACAACATGAAATATTAGGTAGATAAAGTAATTAAAACCATGTGGGCCTATAATAACACCTGAGAGACCACCACTAGATTCACACCCTAGGAATTGGTATCTAAGAAAAAGGCCCTATTGTCCATTGAATTTGAGTATAGCACATTGCGGATGGTAGCCCAACTAGATCTAGATCTCAACAATGCAAAAAAAGAGAGATTACTTGAGTTGAATGGCTTAGATGAGCTCAAAACACAGGCCCTCCTATACATAGAGGTAACTCAAATTCAGAGGAATATCTAGCACCATAGCAACATCAAAGATAAATAATTTCAAGAAGGTGATTAGGCCTTATTATATGATTCGAGATATAGATATATGATTCATGATAATGGTTCAGTGCAAATGAGAACCATAGATGTGGAGGCCACTCCTTTACATGTTAATGGGCACATAACGAATATTTACAAGAGAACATTGTCAAGACAAGAGTTCATTGACGGTATCAATAAAATAGTGATGGTGGTGGAGAAATTTTTAGCTCTTGCCTTATCAAGTCACTGAGAAAATAAAAATGAAAAATAAGGGCCCTGGTGAAAGCCTCCATTAGTCACCTCAGTCCCACTATCAGGTTGAACACCTCTGGTAGTGGCCCAATGGTGTCCAAAATAAAAAGGAAAGACAGAAACAAAAATATATCTAGGTGAAAACCTCTCTTGATGTGTCGAGGGCAAGCAACTAGAATGAAAACCTCTTGGAGGCACACTAGTTATTTTCAAAAAAAAAATTGAAAAGGAAAAAGAGAAAACAAAAATCATGAAAAATTGTTTCCAGGTGAGTAGGAGGACAATCTAAGAGAAAAGGAGAATAAAAGAGGGACCTATTCCACTCATATTTGTATTTCCCCATCCATTATCCTTCATCAGTCCACTATTCCTTTCATTTTTTTCACTCACTTGCCTAAATTTGAAAGGGTATTATGTTTTCTACACGATTCCGTTTAAAACTAAAGGATTCCCTGCAAACCTATAAGATCCCCTAAAAACCTACAAAATGATCTTCTAGGAATTTTAGTGGCTTCAGAATCCTAAAGTGAGTAACCCTAGGGCCAGGAAATGACCTTCCCACGTCCAAAAATAAAAAACCATACATCACAAATTCATTACCATACCACTCTCCACCCTAATCACCCGTGCATCCATCATAAATAACAATCAGTTTTCAAAACATTCACTGTCTTGAAGAGAAAACACAGAGAAATAACATGCAACCGACACACAACAAGCACATCATGTCCTCAAAAAATTGCAGCAAGGTATTAGCACCGTATGCAATTATCTCACTTCACTCTCTCATTTTCATAATTTAATTAAAATATGTAAAGATTGTGCACAAGTTAGTTTATAAGTGAAAGGTGGACAATTAAGCTGGCCAACTTCTTTCAGTCAATGAGGACAAAAAAGTTAGTCCCCACACATGTGGAAACTGTCAAGTCAAAGAGAAAAGAATGACATTAGAAGTAGTTGAGCTACAGATGCCGAAAGTGGGAGTTGATTATGAGGAGAGGGGAATGATGATGTGGTAATGGGTAGCAATGGTCCAAAAACGGAAAAAAATCATACCTCAGGTGCTAGCACACCACCTCAGTGAACTCGACGATAAGAGGAAATAAACGTTTATCCTCATGCACTCATGCATTCATATTCTCGAGGATCTCTCTAGAAAGGTCACTCTCGTACCCAAGGAACCTACGAAAGAGAAAAAAAACCATCTTGATCGTGCGTAGGATTTCATATAAGATCACATAGGGAATCCTACATGACACAATCAAGCAGTCTACACAATTGGGAGTGAGCAGTTTCATAGAAGGAAACATACAGGTTGGCTACAACAAGCACCTTAAGGAGGTAGGCTCTACATTTCCTTCCATTTTTCCATGTGAAACGAATAGAAAAATCTCCCAATTTGATTGAATTTGATAGTTGTGTAAGAAAATAGTTCCACAAGTATTGCAGTCCCATTTCTTCCTTCATTAAAATTTGTATCATACATCTCTTCTCGTCAAAGTTCATGAGACAAAATCATAGGGGGATTTAATAAAAGGAAGCCCATCAACACTATGAGGATTCATGAACACCCTCCTCTGGTAGAAATCTTCCCTAGGCATAATTGGATGGGGTATTTTGAGAAATTAAGAGGGTATGATGATGAAGTAGCCTGAGATTTTTCTCTCTCCATCATTACACTAACAAGAACCCATGTCACTCTTGTTGTGAGGGGCCCCTCCATAGAGTTCTCCGCTGAACTCATAAGCAGAATTACCACACTTCCCCTAGGGGTGCATTGGAGAAAGGAAGACAAGGGTAATAGCCAAACTGCCAAAAGGAAATTCTTTTTATTGGGAGAGAAGCACATTGAACACAAGAATGGAGTAAGGAGAACAAGCCTACCATACCCGTGGAATGAGGTAAGCTACCAGCTTATAAAATACATATCATGTGAAGGTAGGTATAGTGTGGTTTATGGTTATCACTTTAGGGTGCTTGAAGAATTGAGGTTTGGAGTAGAAACACCTCCTCACCATATGCTTAGTGTACCATACTTCCTTTTGCAATCACTGATAGATACAAGCATAAAGGTGTAGGAAGGAAAGTACCAATACTTTACCCACCATGGGTTAATTAGAATTATATAAAAGATGCCTTCCAAAACCTCAAAATTCCTATCCAATGGGAAATTTGTAGAGACATGTAGACAAATGAGGATATCAAAGCCCTCACATATGATATTATCCCTACTGTGAGTGAAAAAGACAGACAAGAGTCTAAAATAGTTGGAGAAGAAGCAGAGAAGGATGAATAGGATATAGATGAGGATGAAGAGGAAGAGAAAGAGAAAGAAGGTGATGCAGAAATAGAGGAAGATGTTAAGGAGGACATTAATAAACAAGATGAGCATCTCGAAGGAGAGGAAGAGGGGAATACAAAGCTGTGAAGTGAAATGGAAATGAAGAGGAAAACGACAAGGAGGAGTCACCAAGGGTGTCTCTAGAACCCACTCAGAAAGAGACAACAATTGCCCTCAATGCCCTCAGCACCCGTATCAAATAAAAAGGAAAACAACAGAGGCAAACCCCCTTATACATTAGAACAAGAAAAGCCCAAACTCTAAGCAAGGTTCAGGATAAGGTAGGAAAAACCCCAAACTCCAACAAAGGTTCCCATTGCTATTGAGGACTCACCTAAATAGCAAGAGAATATGGCTCCTCTTGTAAAAATGCAAAAAGAAGGATACTCAGTACAATCCTCACCTAAGCCTCCTATCACCTATGTGAGAAGGCCTATAACTAGATCCACTTGATCTAAAGGAAAAGACATCCTACAGGAGACAGAGTGGGACCTACAAGAAGCAGAGGTAGTCCTACAAGAAACTCTGTTGAACCTACAGGAAACTTAAAAATTGGATGAGGAAGGAAGTAAGCAGCTAGAAACAACGAGAGAGGAGCCACAACTAAGGGAACCTAGTGCTCAACCTAACCTTGACATTACCAAGTTGAAGGGAGTGCAAGACATTGGCCACATGGAGGAAAAGCTCAAGGAGATGGGTAGAAAACTAGGTAGCCTGAGGGACATTAAGGCCATAACGAAAATGCATGGTTCAAAGGACAAATATAAGAAATAAAGAATCCATCGTTATCCATGGCCACTCTATCTTTGGAATCCATCCAGTGCAGGATGCCAACTAAGTCCTATGTATTGTACCTTAAGGAACAATGGCTATTGTTCTAAATCAAGACCCTTGCATAGACAGGCACTATGCCATACTAAGATTATAGATATTTCATTGATCTCTATGACAAAAGTACATTAGAGTATATGGATAAGATGTCTAAGCTCTAGTTGGATAACATGGCTTTGACAGATATGAATGTATGAGACCCTAATCAAAAGTTGGGGGATTTACAGTTGGTGGGTTTGGCATCAAGGATGAACCATGAGGAAGCGAAGGCTATAGAAATGAAGAATATATTGGCAATGGAACAAACTGTGCCTCTCATGATAAGAGATAATTAGTCAAGTCCAATGGATGTCATTAGAACATATAATTCAATTGCAAAGGATCCTCAACTTGTAGCTAGGTATCTTCCTGGCCGAGAGCAAGCAATTACACATTTTGGGGATATGTTCAGACTATTAGGGGATGATAGCATGCAATATTTGCAAAGGAGATGGAATAATTTGCCATATAATTTGAAAATTAGAGAGTACCATTCTCCTCAAAGGATTAGAGAAGCATTGAACATGACACCAATGTACAAACAAACCATCCAAAGGCTCAAACTCAATTGGATTGTCTTGAGACTCAGCCCACCACTTCTATTGGGAATGTTAGAAGTAGAGAAGGAACAGGAAGAGAGAAAGTAGTGGAAGGAGGTAGAAAGGAAGGCAGGATTCTATGCATAAGAAGAGGAAACCACAACAGAAACATGGGATGTCATGGAGGCCACTAGAGCTATGAAAGACATGGATATTGATTGAGTTGCTTAAAGGCTCAGAAACACCTTCAATATGGGGGTCATGATTAACCTCATCATTGGGTAACTATATGGACCTTAAGTCACCTCCTAGCTTAGTCAAATCAACTCTTCTCACAATTTATTACATGTTCTGATTATATTTTGTTTAATGACATGAGTTAAAGTGTGATGTTATGCATAGTGGACTAATATGCATTGGATGTAGGTTTGAAAGAGAAAATCGAGGAATTTTGGCAAGATTAAGGTTTGTAGCCTAAATGGGACAAGTAAGAGAGATTGTAGGAGGTAAATCCTCCTCATTTACTTCTCCCTCATCTAAATATTCCTCCATTAATCACACCAACTTAGAGTACAAGCGGCCAAGTCATGAAGATCAAAAGGCAGCCGAGCAAGTGATAGTCAAAGACTTAGTTGATCTTGACTTTGGGAGTCGAGCCTCCCTAGATTTAAGGAAATTCATTGGGGACCTCAATTGTATAAGAAATAGGCCTAGAGCCTCACTAGGATTCGAATTTGTTTTTTAAAAACACTCGTTATTTTTGAGCTCTAGACTTGTGGAAGACATTGCTATGGAATTTTTTGTTTTGTTAATGAGATTGAGTTTTTTTATAGTTAAGTATTTATTTAACTCACATGGATGAAGCTCTTTGGTTCTTATTGTATCTGTATGCTTAGATTGGTTTCATAGATTCATGATTAAAGTGTTCTTAGAAGTACTTCATTGCAGGCAATGTAGATTTGAATAATTTTTTATTAGTTTGATTTCCATTTGTTCTCTACTTTAGTAGCATGCTACAGGGGGAAAAAGCATCAAAAATATGCTATTAGGTGTCTTAACCTCACCTCTTCCTTCAAGGATCACGATTTGAGGAAAGGACCCCTATGCAGCCCCAAAAAGACATATTTCTATTTTCTCATCAAATTTACAATTTACTGTACTTGAACCAGAATTTGATACATTTGCAAGTGTAGGAATTAACTACCATCTCTTCCATCTTTAGTATTACATTATATATCATCAATGATTCCATTTCATTCTGAAATTTTCCTCATGCATGAAGTAGAGAGTTATCTAATTAAACTTTGTTTTTCTAGCTTATTATAATTCTTCTTGTTTACATGATTTCTTGGAAAATAAAAAGGTTTCATGTAGAGAAAGTGTTTCATAACTAGAGAGATATACCATAGCAAGAAACCACCTTCCAACTTCATCCATCCATTATCATTACTTGCTTCCACAAAGACCTTCACCAATTTCATCATTTTACATAGAAACTCCTCCAAGCATGATGAGCAAACAAAACCATCTCCTAACCTTGGTTTTGAGTTCTGAGTGACCCTAGGAATTTTCTCACTCCATTCCACCTATCAACCACCTTCCTAAGCCTTCAATCACATCTAGCACCAATCATTCTCCTCTCTGCTATATCGTGTAGAAATAGAGTGAATCATGTAGGTTTTTAGTACATCTAGTACATTTTCCTATAGTGGACTGTTTTAAGGCCAAAATTGAGTGAAAACTGTAGGAAGCAACACAAGGGTACCTGAGGGTCTCCCAAAACTCCCAACCATTCTCCAACATCCATAATCCTCCTGCCATATCATCAAAAGAGATTAGGGCTCATACTTGATTTTCCATAAAAATAATAAAAAGAAAACAACAAATTTATTTCAGTCTTTTACATGCACAACAATGGTGTTTGATGTTTTGAACTTCCATGGTTAGGATAGTAGCATTTCATACATGTTAGCTTGGCATTCTTGTAAAGCATAGTTTCTCAGCAGTTAGTTATCGAATGGAGTTTTTTTAGCATAGGATTTAAGTCATTTTCCTTATTACAGTAGAGAGGCTTTCTCTTAGAGTAGATTCCTCATTCATTGATTAGTAATCAAGATTCTTTTGAATCCATAGAACTCTGCCTTGAAAACCCTAATGCTCTCTCACAAGTTGAACAGTAACAAAAGACAGAACCATCAATTTTACTTGTGTATACAACACTGTCACCTCGAATTTTGTACAAACACTAGGTTGATGAAGTAAAGCTTGTAGCACTAGGAGTTGCATCATTCTTGTTGCAATACTCTTTCTCATCAAAAGGAAAGAACAAATTTGATGTCCTAAAATAGGACCCTCCTAAGTCTTCTAAGGATGATGATTCTAGAAGAAAGTAGAATTATCCTTGCCTCATCTGTGAGGAGGATCATTACAGTAAGGATTGTCCACGATAATATGATGTTAGTCACTTGCTTAAAGAGACTCTCACTATCTTAAAAGAACCCTTTCCATAACCATCTGTTTTTTGTCTTTGCAAACTCGGTTTGGAGATGTCATCAAGTCGTTACAATTTTTCTGCTGATGGTACTTATTGTAGCACGCAAAACCCCTCTTCCACAACATGGGTACTCTATGACCCTAATGACGAGCTGATTAACTTAGAAGGTATCTTCCTTGTTTGAACACTTTGATCACATGGCCTAGCAGTCGATGCAGTCTCACAGAGACTCCCAAAGTATATGACTACCAATGTATTGAAACATTGTTGATAGTGGCATAATCTAGAACCCCTCGAGTGATTGGATCTAGATTGCACTCCATATTTTCTAAGGGGTCAGCCCCTTCCTCGTAGTCTTCACCTACTATCGGATGGGCACCTCAATGTATTATTGGGAACATGTCTCATGGTCTGTCTCGTCCCACATCTGCACATTTATCATAAGTTGAGTCTTATCTTACACATTTATAAAAATCATAAAACTTGAAAAAATAAAAAAAATGAGTTTTTACCTGCGTCGGTCCACTATTCACCTAGTGGTGGAGGCAGATCTCAATCCTCTCTAAAATTTGAGTCGCATTAAGTGTAAACATCTACCACAAGCAGTTAGCATTCAAGATAAGTGAATAATTATGGTGGATAATGCATATGTTGAACTATGCCTCCTCGAAGCATGAGTTGGCTCCATCTTAGGAGCCTCACATCTTGTGCGATAGGATGTGGTATTTCTGCCCACTGATACTAGAAGAGGAGCACTCACTCCAAGAAGAAGGTGACTAGTATAGAACAAGACTCGAACTTCTTTAGGTGTCTATGTTTACCGTTGGACATTTGTTGCTTCATGTTCGCCAAGGTGCCTCTGCACTAGTGGAACATGGTTGGGGTCAAACATGTGATATCATATTGAAATTGAGACTTGGAAGCCTCATGCACATCTTATGTTCTAGATACATTTTCCATGGTGAACAAAATTATTCTGAGAATGAGGTTGTTGGTGATTGTTGCAATCTTCACCTTTCCTCCATTGGTTATCTCGACACTAGGACAATATCTCTAGACTAGACTCCTAGTACTCTCACCTCCTTAGCGAGATCGAAAGACTTGAATTGCTTCTCTTCGGCAGGATAATCTGGTGATGAATTAGATGCCCACTTCCTCTCAATTGTTGCCCATGGATGATGAAGATATCTTGATCTACATCCCAAAGGCTAATTAGATAGGGTAGAAACTCCATATGAGCTCTCAACCATGTGGTGCTGAAGAATAGTGAACAAATTGATATGTTAAGAGTACAAAACAAGAAAAAAGTTGAAAATGTTACTTTTTCTATTTTCTATCCTAGATATAGGTATAAACATTCATTATGAGAATGTTCTGTTGACAATATTGATTTTTTTATATGTGCAGAGATTCATGCTACAGAGGACTTCACTTTAATATCAACACTCGTGTTTATTTTCCAAAAGGAAGTTGGGATAAGTCAAACAAAACAACCTTGTTATGTTGTTCATAGAAGACCTTAGGAGCCTTGTCAAATAGGTATGGCACAATATCCTAATGGAGAAATTCCTTGTTATGCACAACCACAAAGTGATTGGATCACAACCCTACTATGGAAGACATGGCCACGTGAGCCACAAAACTCATCTTGGTCAAAGGGATGGCAACGTTCTTATGGTAGAAACACCGACTACCCTCAATATTTCCAATAATATCCTCAATATCAAGCTCAAAATTATTCTGCACCCAAACCTCAATTGACTACAAGTTAGCCCCTTCAATTACCATGTACTTAATTTCCTCAATTAAATGAATTACCTTCTTATCTACTCCATAATCCCAAAAATAAAGTGCCTTAACAATTGATTTATAATATGCAAGCCGAAATGTTTGATGCTAATATAATAGCTCTTCTATATTTAAATGATGTCCAAGTTAGATCTCCTCAATTTCTATATAATGAAATACCCCTTGTTGTCATTCAAGAATATAAAGAGGATAAATCTCGTGAAGAGGAGGAAAATCCTCAACAAGAAATTACTCCTTAGAAGGAATATACTCGTACAAAAATAGATGAAAACAAAATAAAATCAATTCCTACAATTCGTATAGCTAAGCAATGATCTATTTCCTTACAAAATCCCGCCTTTTCCAAGAGATTACAAATTGACAAAGGTATAGATAAGAAAATAGTTTTATGTGATTATAACATGTTAGATGAGTTGGAAAATATTTGGGTCAAAATTCCATTGCCTCAACCTTTAAAGGAAATCACTATTTTTCCAAAAGAAGTAAAGGAGTTATGTATTGAAATCCTATCGGAAAATGAAAATAATGCTAAAGAGTGCAATTGATCAAAAATATTGAAAGCATTGTGATGAAAAAACCAAAAATTGAAAAATACTTAGATCCACTTAATCCAATTGTAAAGGTGCATACCAATGGAAATGAAATTCCAAACACTTTGACTATATTATGTGCAAATATAAACATTATTTCAAAATAATACAATGGATAAGGTGAAATTAACTAATATTCAATATAATCATACTTTATTGGAATGAGAAGATATAGATGTTCTCAAGTGTAAGGGTATATTAGAATATGTATAAGTACTCCTATATCCATGGGAGTTTCCTATTTATTTTATGATACTAACACCAAAAACTAATCTATGATGACATCCGTGATTCTTGGTAGGCCACGGTTAGCTAATATTGATGCATTCATATGTTGCAAGTCTAGTGATATGTTCAGTTCAAGTGGAAATATCACTAAAATGTTCATAGCATATGTGCGAGTAAGAAA
>APFE030772247.1:0-10850 GCA_000404065.3 Pinus taeda | reverse complement strand
GAATATGAGGTATAAATGAAATATTCCAATGTTCATACTAAGTAAAAATTCGAACTTAAGTTTGAAGACAAAGACAAACAAGGTCATGATAAATATTGCTCTAGGAAGTAGTATTGATGTTATCAAGAAGCTCATCAGGAAGAATACAACAATGTAATGAATAATGAGCATCATCGAAAGTTGAAGCCTCCTTCATGAAAAAATATTCAAAATGTATCCAAGGGAATATTTCTCATATAGGTATAAAAATTCATTTCTTGGTTATTTCTTTTTCGATACAAATTTTAGGCATAAGGCTATGGAGTAAAAATCCCATGATGAAGATGTTTCTGAGTCTTCTAGAAAAAGTTTGCAAAAATATTGGATTCATATGTATTCAATATAAGAAAGTATATGTCAATTACTTCTCCATTTAAGTACTATACAAAAATATTGGATTCATATGTATTCAATATAAGAAAGTATATGTCAATTGCTTCTCCATTTAAGTATTATACAAAAATATTGGATTCATATGTATTGAATAGAAGAAACTATATGTCAATTGCTCCTCCATTCATGTATTATACAAGATGCTTCAAATGCCACAATCTTGATCACATTTCACAAAAATGAAACATGGAGTTCACTAAGTAAACCACATGAGGAAAGGGCTCTAGCAAGCAAATATACCATCACACTAAGGTTTGGAGAAGAAAATTAGTTGAGCCAAAATATGAACCTACCATGAGTGTTCTAAGACGCTTATATGAGTTGTTCATCATGTTATGTGCACTAAGATAAAATCCATGATTTTTCTATTTGAAGTTTTTCCTATTAAAGAAATTCTATGTTCAAAAATTGATATGAATCAAAAATGAAGAAATGGGATTTTGTCACATAAATAGTTATCGAGGTTTCCGTCTTACATTAGATTACTACCTCCACACAACAGTGAAATGGAAACTTTTGCCTTTCCTCTGCTTTTGGCCTGAACAGAATACATTGTCGAAATCCATAACGATGAAAATTATTATCAAAATTATTACCATAAACTCTAGGACCATCTTCATCACAAAAATTAGGCTCTAACTCTGTTGTAAAACCAATAAAATACATATATGAAAAGCCTCGACCAAAAAAATTAACATTTTCAAACCCATCAACGTGTGCGTGTCAATGTATATGTGTATTTGTGTTCCTCAAAACAAATTATATAATCATAATATAAAAGATCGATTGAAAATTATATATATAATATATAATTAAAATAAAATATGTAGTTCATTTACAATGAGTCATTTATTTATTAATTGCATCTTCTCTCACTTATAGATTTTGATTTTTTTCCTTTTCATAACATGGCTTCAACTCAATTATATAAACTTATACGAATATAACTTCTCCTTTAATCATAAATATGATTAATTATAGCTTAAATATTTACATGACATTTAAAAGGAGCCTTTTCTTAAACTTCTTGACATTTTATTAGTTTACTAATATTACAGATGTTAGTTAGAAATCCCCGTTAAAGAGCATGAGATAACACTAGCCTTATAGGATTCTTTATTTTTGTTACTTATTATAACATTCATCCCTACGAACTACTGGAACGATTGCATACAACTTGGTTATGGCACGAGCTGTGTGCCTCTTGTTATTCAAATCGTGAGGCAAGCGTGCCTATTAAATCATGTAACAACAGCCGTGGATGTTACGTACGAAACAATATTTGTTTTTCCAATTTTAAATATATGTTGATTTTGATATATTATAAATTTAAAATAAAATATTTTTTCTTCATTAAGATTGATTATTTATTTCAATCCATTCATGAAAATGTAAAAAATTACTAAATCTAGATACAATAGTTAACTCTAAAAGTGACTAACATAGATCAAAGTTTCATCAATATATTTATCTATTTTCAAATAATTCTACAATATATAGAATATACCATAATAAGTCTTTCCCTTTTAAACACAACTAAATACCACATAAGCTCTTAATTTTCTTCCATAAAACACAAAATTAATTTATATTTCAGTATTTTAGTTCTCAATCAAATCCTAAAGTATCTAATCCAATATGTGTACCCCATATTAAATTCTTCGACTTCCTTTTACCTGCTACCTTATGCACTCTATGGAGATCCATACCTAACAAAATAAATCAAATTTAACTTAAAAAAAATGTTTTAATTTAAAATATAAGGTTAGGATTTGATATTGAATAAATAATTCTATCTGGAGAACAAAATAGTAAGTGTTCGTTATATGCATAAGCGGCTTTCGAATTGCTACATATTTCTTAATATGGATTTCAAAAATGCTAAATATGCTATTGTAGCATTCATATGACTAGATTTGAAATATAAACAAATAAAATTATAAATAATGTTGACATTCAAAATGTTCTAACCTTATTTATTTTGAAGAAAGTTTGTCGATATCTATAAAGATTTAGATCTCTAGAGAAAATATGGTATATATGATAACTTAGTGTTAGATGTCTTTTGATTATATTCTTTATCATTATATTCTCATCACACGGGATGGTTGGGTAAATTCGTAAAACTCTATTTCTAATTTTTGTGAATTTTCAATGAATGTAATTTTCTGTAGATCATATTAACATTCAAGTTAAAATAGAAATTGATATTTTGTCTAGCCTGCATAATCTCAAATACCAAAATTTTGTTAAGAGAGTGAGTGTAAATTTAATGAGTGATCTTAATGAAGGGACACTTAGATCCATAATTTGATTTGAGGGAAGTTGCATGCTATGATCGAACCATACTAGCCACTCTAAATTCCCAAGACCCGTCCTCATCACTAAACTATGAACAGTGATAGAAATTGAAGAGATGGGATTGGGTGTGCACCCATTGTCATCCCCCCATCCAGGATCAAGACCAAGGAATCAAGGGTCTCAAGAAGAAATAAGGAGTGAGCAAGGAAGCAAAATAAAGTAATAAACGAAGAGAATGGGAAAGGACGTAGCAAAAATGATAATATTGAAGATTATAAGTTCTCCCCAGATGTAGAAACATTGTTGCAAGATTAACAATGGAGCACAAGGAGTTGTTGGAGCATTTCCAATAGAAGGTAAATGCTTAAGCCTACTAGTCTATGTGTCTATGCCTATGTGACGAATTGGAGGCTCATTTTGGTGCTTACCACTATGGTGCAATTGATAAATCACCTAGATAGTTGATTTTGACTCCTAGATTAAGCAATGCACAATTTAAACCTTGGGTGTTATCTCTTTGAACTATGTTTGAGGCCACTGGATTAAGGTTTTAAGATTGGGTGGTTAGTGGACGGCTCATTGGATGACTATATCACTATGGTGCTTTCTATATATTAGTTAGCAACTTGGACATGGTGATATGAGTCACTGTGGTTCTTTCTAGAGAGTTGTTAACCACTTGAAAAGTAGTTTACAAAACCTTCAGGTGCTTGCTATGAAAATACAAATGATAGACCACATAGATAGTGGATTCAACCTCTTGGACCTCGTAATATCCCAACTAGACCCTGGGGGAATAAGTAATTTACTGTAGTGCTCACTACAAAAGGGCAATTGATAAACCACCTAGATAGTGGACTCCATCCCTCAAGTGTTTACCAAACTTTGGTGTGAATATTGCCTATGAAAGAATCCCCACAAAATTTGGATTGAGGTCAAGGATAGTTATTTACAAGAAATTGTTAATGTAGCTAGCCTATGGTTTGGTGGAGAGTGGAAGTCCCTCCTTTAATTGCTAACAATATTAACATAATCAGATAAGTTTAATGCAAATTTATATTGAGGTATGAAATGTAATGTTTTATAAATGCACATGTTTTCTATGAGTTCATGAACGTGCATGAATATCAATTATTATTTGACTGGGATAGGTATTTAATATTATCCTACTATTGGTGATGTTCCACATGTTAAGAAATGAATAAATTCCTAGATAGTGCTAATTCACATTGTGACCATCATGAATACGCACACACACACACACCGCAAGTAATGTTTTATCCATATTACTTGACAGTTATGGATATCAAATGATGAGTTTGTAATTGTAACTCTCTTTTAGTAGTGGGGTGGCTCGGTGTGCGATTAATTATGTTATGGATCATTTAAATACTCTAGTTATGTTAAACAACATAAATTAGAGATATAGAGATAGATAGGGGTTCTAGACTAGATTGACTAAGCAGTATCAAATTGAAGGTGGTCTCTTTCCTTTACTATTTCCTGTAAATATATCTTGGCATGGTAGTGGTTTCCTTCATCATTGGGAAATGGATTTAATTTATGGAAAAGTCATATGGAGGAAGGGGGAGGAAGGGGGAAGACTAGCCACTTCCCACCACTGATACACCTTTTCATTTTCTTACCTTACTTTAGCATGCCAATGATGACAAGCTAGCCTAGTCATGGTTCTTGTTGAAGTACCTTGTCTTAGGTTACTTCCCACCTCCAATGTTGTGGGCCATAACATTTTGTTAATGAGAATGATAGGGAAGAATAAGATGATACATGAATTATTCTAAAGGGAAACCTTGTCACTATCCATAAATCATTATTGTAAGGCCATAAGCCTTGATATCCATTACGATGAGGATATTCAACGAGTAGTCAACTCACCCAACCATGGTTCCACGCTCGATCCCTTTCATTAGGACACTACCTTTTTCCACTACCCTTTCATGTTATTAAACATTAAAATATGTGGTGGATTACAAGATGTAGGCCTATCTAGCTATGATTCTAAGGTGGGAACCCTACCCAATCAAAGACCATCCACCATCATGTTTTTGTAACTTGTTACCCTGTAATGGGCATGCATGTGAGAGAAAAGCTACTCCAGCATGATGTGGACCTATTTACCCACTACATAAATGATTACGGGCCCTGTAGTGATGAAATGACATGGTCATGTGATCTTAGTGGAAGGCACATGGATGCCATGTGAGTAATGTGATGACTTAAGGAAAAAACTTTTAATGAGCACAACTTTTGGTATGAGACTTGAATTGATATGAATTTTACATCACTAGAAAGTTCTTGATGGGCTGATTACAACTGTGGTATTAGAATGATAATATATATATTTAAAATTGAGGTTTTAGTAACCCAATCTTCATAACATACCTTCAAGATCTCGTCAAAATAAGTAACTCCTTTCCCAACCCTAGATTACATTAACTAGGGGGTGGAAGGGAGTTCAACCAAAGTTGTATTAGAGAAAAGGCTTAATGCTAGACCATTAAGATTAGAATTTTGAGGTATGATATAAAGTGAAGGTTCACAAATAGACCTTTAGGATTAGCATTTGGATCTCTAATAAAATTTCTTATCAAAGCAAAGGCTCAAAATCAAGCCTTTGGCATTAAAATTTGGAGCTCTGATACAAAGTTGTATTATAGTGAAGGTTCAATAATAGACCTTTTGGATTAAAATTTGGATCTCTCAGATAGAGTGATATCAAGCGAAGCTTCAAAAATCGACCTTTGGGATTAAAATTTTGAGGTCTGATATAGAGTGGCGTCAAAACAAAGGTTCATCTATGGACTTTTATGATTAAAATTTGGATCTTTGATATATAGTGGTATCATAGAAACGGTTCAATACTAAACCTGAAGAGGTTCATGCACAAGCCATCAAATTCAAATATTCCATTTATTTTTTAGGTTTGTATTTGTTATGGTTTCTAATATGTTTAGGATAATGATATGTCTTTTGCTCGAACATGTATAATTGACATGGCTTGTTATTTTTTGGTCATCTTTAGATGAGCATGCTGAAGTACTCGCATACTAAGGTGATAAATTAGTATATCGTGCCAGTTTTGATTAATAATTGTGTGTGTATGAAAACACATAGGAATTTACAAATTCCAACAAGAAATAGAGGAATGAATAGTAGAATAATATTGTATAATATGTTGAAATCTTATCATCTCGAGGAAGATTATTTAGTGGGAAAAATGTGAGAGAAAATTTTTTTCTGACTTAATAGACACCCTCTTAAGTTTGAGAGCCGAATTGAGAAGTTGAAAATAAAATAATGAAAGGTTTGTGTGAGAATATGAAGGGAAATAAGAGGTGAACATAGTGTTTTTTCAAATCTTATTGAATCTACGAAGGAAAAAGAAAATTGAGCTTGGTTCTGACTATCTAAGTAAGAAAAAATTCAAGGAAACCCCATCTAAAATTTGGAAGTAGAGATAAAAAACCAATAAGGAAGAAGGAAACAAGCCAAGAAAAAGGAATAGGCAATAAAGTGAAGATATAGTGAGGAGAAAAACACCACTGAACAGTTCAGAAAGGGAGAGAATAAGTTATGACCAATCGTTTAGTGTAACAACCAAAAGACATCATCAATGAAGGAGAAGTTAGAGGATCTCAATGTTAGAGGAGTTCAAGAAATAATATCCCTCTACCTTCGATGGATAAATAAACAAATATGAAGATGAATATTCATGGCTTTCGGAAATGAATAAATACTTAATATTCCATGACTATTTTGATAACATGATGGCTAAACTATTCAATTTTAGTTTGAAAGGAAATGTGGATACATGGTAGAAAGAATTGAGAAATGTCAAGGGTGTTGGAGAGAAGGAAACATCATGAAGAAAATTCAATAAATATTTTCTTCAGCGGTACCTACTTGAGATTTACTATTACATCAAAATTAAGGGGTTCCACAAAAACAAGCTAGGGAAAATTATTATAGATGACTACACCAACATATTTTTGGAAATTGTTGAGGCATGTAACATACATTAAAGATGTGAAGGTAAATAGTGAAATGTAGCTTAGTGGGTAACCACAATCTTACTGAGATAATATTGACTTTGATGAGCTAAGAACATTGGAGGACACTATCTGAAAGGCCAAGTATGGCTATGATTTGTATAAGCCTAATTATGAGTTCCAAATAGTTTAGAAGAAGAAGGATGGAGCTATTTACAAGCTAAAAATATGAAGACCCTATCAATATAAAAAAGAGGGGAAAAATGATAAGTTCACCACTCTTGCCAAGGGAAATCTCCAATGGAATTTCATTGTTGAAAATAGATGTTGGCCTATTAATATAATGAGAGAAGATATTGATGGGTTTAACAATAGGTTGTTATAGTGTTTTGGATGTGTAGAGAACCACAATTTGAGGTACTATCCAGATGAAAAGCAGAAGAGAAAGAGATTGTATAATGTATAAGAAGTAGTGAAGGTGAATGATGTGTCCTAGACTATGCCTTGAATTTATGTGACATTGAATGATAGCAAAAATTACCATCATTCGTCAATAATTCAAATATAATTCATGGTTTTCAACCAACGTATTTAAATTTTGATTTACTAGGTTCTAACTACATCTACATCAACCCGATGGTTGAAACAATAATGTTATTTGAAAAGGAAGACTCATGAAAACTTATGGCTAGTTTAGCTAGCCACAAGAGAATAATGTGGGTGGCTAACTTAGTGGAAGCATTCCCCATAGCACTAAGAGACATGTCCACTACAACTACGATTAATATTTTACCATTGGGATTATAAGATGTTCTAATTGGGATGGATTGGTTATCATCCCAAAGAAATAATGTGGATTTATAAAATAAGTTTTTGGAGTGCCTTAAAATTGAACGTAAGGAAATAAGACTAAAAGCAGTGAGAAATCCTATCTTCATGAAGAAAATCTCAACATTGTAGGTGAATAGATGTAGAAGAAAGAGGTGTGCTATGTTTATGGTCCAAGTGTCCACAACTCAAGAGTTCAATAATTCTAGAAAATGAGACCACCCTATCTTAAATAATTTCAAGGACATGTCTTAAAATATAGTGATGAGATTTGCAATGAAGAGAGAAATTTATTTCTCCATTGAGCTACTTCCTTGAAAAATGCCCATGCAAAAATCTGCATATCAAATGAGCATGTCATATTTGGAGGAGTTAAAATTGCATCTAAGAAAAAGGTTACATAAGAGACATATCAGACCCAGTGTGTCTCCTTGCGGTGCCCCAAGGTTATCTATGAGGAAATAAAAATGAAAATGTATTTTATTTTATTTTATCCATTGATCCATAATAAAAATGAAATGTATTTTATTTTATCCATTGATCGATAATAAAAATGAAATGTATTTTATTTTATCCATTGATCCATTAATGGAACAATGGGTCTCTTTTTGACAGATCGAATTTTACCTGTTCAAATACCATCATAATTATGACAATTAAGTAAAATTCTTTTAAGACACATTGTGACATTTTAATTATAACTATAATCATTCTCAAAGGTTATAGTTTTTTCTTTTTGAGTGAAAAATAAGTTCATTTTTATATATCAATTGCATTATAAAATATAATAGATCTAGTAAGTTACTAAATTTTATGACATAATCATTCCACAATTGTTTTATGGGGAATAATATAAACAAACATTAATAGGAGAAAAAATCAATGGCATGATAGGAGATGTTATTGGCCTTGTGCTAAATGCGGGGACTTACGTCACATAATAGTTTTAAGTGAAATAACTAAAATAAATTGTATGAGACATGGACACATTGAAAGGGGGCCGAAGGATTATCACCCCTTGTTAATCTATGTATTATATCTTATATTTGTATTTTAATCATTTTTATAAAATTTTATATTGTTATAATTTTTTTATGAATACTAATTTTGCATGATTGTTTACATTTATTAGAAGTGAAGTCCCCTAGGTGGTGTCAAATCCCATGTATTAAAATAAATGATGTTGTACAAGTTGAGGAACATGGAGAAAATATTGAAGATCAAATTAATGATCCAATGGAGCAAGATGAAAAATAAAAAGATAGTTCAAGTTAATGGGACAAATGAATTGATCCAAAACTTTTTTTCCAATGATTCAAAGATGATTATGAGGAAAATGATGATTATATTTTTAATGAACCATTGCTAGAAAACTTAGCAGCACGACATTATGAAGGCTCAAGAGAAAATATTATCTCTGCTACATTATTGTTGGTGAATTTAAAGGTTTTGAATGATTTTTGAAACATTCATATGAAACAAATCCTAGGGCATGTAATGTGTTTCATCACATATTATACATAAATTTTATTCTTTTTTATTTTCATGTGCTAATTAGTATGTAAAATAAGAATGGAATATTTACAATTAATATTCTTTATACTAACTAGATATTTTTTATGTTGTAGATTGTTAGGTGAAATTATGTTACCATTGTCAAAATTTTTACCTCGTACATATCTAGATTTATATGTCATTATGAAAGAAATTGGAATGGAGTATCAAGCTATATATGCATATTCTAACGATCATAATATATATTATGGAGAACATGCATCAAAAATAAATTTCGCGCAACATCAGAGTGGTAGATATCAAACCGATCAATTAAGAAAATGGGTCCCTTAAAAGGTTCTTCATCATACTCCCACAATTTCGTATTTGCAGGGATTATTCTCGTGTGAAAGCATAAACACATTTATAGATTATCATTCCCAGTGGAGAAGTGTAAATGATGTTCTCCAAATTCTTGTAGATGGTTATGCCTTTACGGAAATTGAGGAAAAATGGCCACATTTTAAAGATGAACCTTGTAATGTTAGGATTTCATTGGTAATTGATGGTGTTAATCCATTTGGAGAGTTGAAGTCTATTTACTTAGTGCGACCACTTTTTGTTATCAACAATAACCTTGCTTCCTCAATGACAATAAAGAGGGAGAACATTATGTTGACAATGATTTTTCTAGGTACTTGTTTACATTAATATTTCAAATGTAACATTTACATTTGTATTATTTGTTTTCTGCTATATTATTCTTGTTTATTTACTTATATACATACTTATCATAGTAGTAATTATGGGTAATTTCAACCAATTACTAGGTAACTACAAAGTGAAATATATAAATGTATATAGGGAGCCTTTTATGGAAGAGTTAGTAAAGTTATCAGTTGACATCAATATGTATGACATTTGAGGTAGAGGCAATTTCAATTCCATGGAACACTTGTATAGAAAATTCATGATGCCCTGAGACTATCACATTGTTTGTGGTATGTAATTTCCAATATTTCTCTTTAATAATATATATATACTATTAATTATATATATATATATATATATATATATATATATATAAGAAGGGGTATTTTTCCTTTAAGTCAATCTCCTTTGCAGGCTCCACTAAGCTCCCGCTCCTTCATCCCAACTGTAATAGTATATAATTATTTGGAGACATCACACATGTTTCCTAAATAATCCCTCATATAATTGACAATAATACATCTCTTAATGTAGGTATTCAAACAAAAGGTAAATTTTCATGTCTAGTGTGTGGTCCTAAGGTAAAATATGGCCATTTAGAAAGTTTAGGGAAGGAGTTGTTTGATGAGTATAGGAACTAACTCTCTAATAACCATACTTATCGCACTATTAAAAACCATATTTTCAACATGAAAGAAGGTACTCGATTACAGCTATGAGGAATAACACTTCACTTATGAAAAGGGAAATATAAAATAAATTGTCAATGTATATAATTTGTTTATCTATCATATCTGTAATTTTTAAATTTTATCTAATTTATTTTATCATATTTGATAAGTATTGTTTAATTAATCTATATCTACATTTGTTAAACTATTTTACTTATAAATAAATTAATTAATATTTCTTTTTAAATGTCTCCAGACTTTTTTAATTTAAATATAAAACAATTTAAGCCTAACATAATTTGTTTGTCTTCAGAATCATTTAATTTAAAATTATTAAATATTTAAGATAACTTAATTTGTTAAATATTTTAATAGAAAAATTATTAGAATAAATAAACGTTCA
>APFE030772236.1:53727-106565 GCA_000404065.3 Pinus taeda | reverse complement strand
ATGTAATAACATTAAATTAAAAAATAAACTATAAAATATTTTTATTGTAAAATGAGAGATGGTTTTTGTGCATGTGATATTGATAAGTCATGGTATTGGCCCATGGTATTGTAAAAAAGAATGTTCACAACTTAATAATGTCCATGGTAAAGTGGGAGTGAATATTCATGGTTAAAAAAATTGTTATATTATAAGTATTAATTTTTTATGTGCTTATTAATAAAGTTTAAATATGGTTAGAAAATTATTAGACTAAATTATATGGTAAAATGGATCTTTATTTGTAACTATTATTTATATCTATTTGAATGTGATAAGGGATTTAGATATATCTTAAAAGTAATTATAATATTTTTTCTTTAAGATTTAATTAAAAAATGTTATAAAGTTAAATTCAAATAAAATATTTATAAATATTTTGATTGTGAAATGAGAGATGGTTTTTGGGCATGTGGTATTGGCCCATGGTATTAAAAAAAATTGTACTCAATGTAAGGTATTAAATCATTTTAATCTGCCAAACGAGGGGCAAATATCAAAATTCGGCAATTTTAAGGGAATATGATTTCCCAAAACCAGTGAATCTAGCCAAATGAAGGTTCGGTTAGTTTATCCACCCATTTTTTATTTTGGGCTAAAATAAAAAATAAAAAATTAATTTTTAAATAAAATTGGGGCTAACTATATGAAAGGGTTTTTAATAATAAAAAGATTCCCTCCTAAAATGTAAAAACCCATAATTCGCCCCTAAAATTTACCATGCCATGGGTTATCACATGTCTGTCTTACCTCAACCTCCATCTTCTTGTTATACTGATCCTCCAGATTGTACTATCTTTTGTTCTTCCATTCCAGACTCTACACTTGTTGTGAACGAGGATAAAGCCATTAACGGAGTTGGTGTGACACAACCAACCTACGCAATCATTCATGAAGAGTATGACTGGGAGGTTGAGCATCCATCCTCCATGAAGGATGACTCCCTTCTGTTCGAGCCTCCTCTATGTTTTCCTGACATCTTTGGTGACTCTGTCATCCATGATTTTGCATGTGTATCTCCATCTACAGATGCACCCATTGTTCATCATTTACAAAACACACCAGATGTCATTCCATCATCCCACAATGAAGAGGACAAACCATTTATTGAAGATCCACTTGATTTTTCATCTACCTTTTTCGAAAACACAGATGGTGAATTTTTTTTCTTTTCACCTACTCCTCTGTTTGATTCATCAGATCATGAGGATGCCGATGAAATCATTGAATTTATTGTTCTTAGTTGTCGTGATCTATTTAATCTTGTATTCGATCATGATGATGATTCTATGGTAGTTGATTTTTTGAAGCCACTTATTTATGATGATCTATCTGTTGACGAAGTCGAAATCCCATAGACTGTCGAGGCACTTGAGCCCAAGCTAATGGTTATCTCAGACCCTCGTTGTCCTAAGATTGGTTTCACTTCTAATCAGGAAATTGTTGAAACACCCAAGGCTCCTCGTCACTCATTTGTATGCATTGAATACCAATCTCACACATATATTTCGCTTCCTCCACTCGGACTGCATGATCCCATCGCTCATGCATTGGAGGAATCTTACATAGCAAGCACATGTGCACGACGCAATTTTTCTTTGTTTATTTTGCTTTCTTGCATGTCATAGGCAATATTATAAGTATGACTAACAATTGCATGCTGTGTCACAAAACACCATGATAAGTCCACGGATTGCATGTCATGCATTGCACGCACTTATGTTCTGTGGACACATTTAAACTTAGAGTGTGTTTGTCTTCATTGTTATATCTTTCTTGTTTGTTGGTTCACACATCTGTGTTTTTCACAAACCATGCCTTCATCAACATGGGTCAATCAATGCACCAGTGGATGCATTAGAAGTACCACTTCACATAAGCAAACCCATGCATCATTAGCTGAGGAGTAGGAGTAGTGTTTTATTTTGGTTTGTTTTCTTGCATGCTTGTTTTCTTATTACTTTCCATGTTTGTTTTCTTGCTTGTTTGTTTTCTTACTCACATTTCTTACGCATTTACTTATGGTTTTGTTGTCTTTTGTGTTTGTTTTCTTGTTTATGTTCGTAGGTTAGTTTCATAGGAAATCTTGCGCGACTCTTGAAAAAAGTTGGGTAAAGTACAAGAGGACTTGTGCAGTTATCAATACTTGGTTATCTATCATTTTGCCTCTGTATGAAAAACTTGTTCTCTTTAGTCCATGATACGTCGATGCAAAATACGTATTGTTTGAAGTTAACCTTGGCAAAAACACAACGCTTGCGTTCTAACTAGTGTCACCTACTCTAGTCGATTATTTTTTGGTTAACCCTTGGTAGCTCAGTCAAGTAGAGTAAGGTGAGGGGGAAAACATTAACAAGCACATCAGAGGTATATATAAAATACTTCTTTGAAGGAACAACCTCTTCTTCTCTCAATAAGTTGGGATCCCTCTTCCACCTCTGAAATGAATAAGTGTTATGCATAGTTGCAAAAAATGAAAAATGAAAAAGTAAAGATTTTCGAAAAAAATAAAATTGAAAAATGAATAAGGTGAAAGAAGAGAAAGGATTCCTGCGCAGAGAGGTCATACAAGAAACTCCATCGGGGTACTTACCAGGCTCACTGGCAGTGGAGCGATGCTTGTGTTCCTGCTGACTCTGTCGAGGTATTGTCCAAGCCTACTAACAGCGGAGCAACACCAGAGATCAAACTAAAACTCTAACGACCATGCTGCTTGTGCACCAATATACTCCTCATCCCTAATCGAAATAAATGTGTTGACTTGGCTTGGAATGTGTGTCAACCAACCAAGGGCTTGGCAGATGATACATCTTACAATCAAGCAAGTGTGGAAACCAAGACGAATAGAGAATTGAACAATACTTCCAGAGGTGTTAGACTTGCTTTTCACGAACAAGGTCCATTCAGAGTGTTGGAGTTCTACAAGTTTGTCACCAAGTCTTATAGAGGCTACAACCACCCTCCAAAATTTGTCTTAGCTTCATTTTGGAGCCTCCCTACTAACCATCCTAGCAGCATGTCTTGCATTATCAAGTACATAAGCTTCATTGGTTTTTTAGCAGCTTGCCATCCTGTGCATGATTCTTTGCTTTACTCCTCTCACGATTCTTTTCTTTACTCCATTAGAAAATTGCGCAATTATGAAGGGGAACTAGCGTTCACTCCAGAAATTGTGCAAATCTGGCTAGCAGGATACTGACCTAAGAAATTGCGTAATCCTGTCAAACAGCCTTCCTCTGGAAAATTGTGCAATCTGACCCAACATTGTAGCCAAGCCCATAAACTATGCAATTTTGGGTAGCAACTAGTTGCTCCTCCTAGAAATTGTGCAATCCCTCTAGATAGACGACCTGACTCACACAAAAACCCCCCTTAGTCAAGCAAGTTGTTGCATGTGCCTTCTGGTTGACCGGTTCTGTCCAGGACCTAGAAAACATGACTTGCATGCATGGGTTGCTTTTTCATGAAATAGAAAAAGTGACATGCAAAAAGAATCCCTAGATTTTAGGGATCTAGTTTTAGCAGCTGAAGGTTACATGCAAATATTGTTTAGAAACTTTCCTCCAAGTGTCACTTTTTCCTAGATTCTTAGCATATGCATCATGATCCTCAAACTTATTTATTTAACGCTTTAGATCTCATTATTCACATCGATCGTGGAGCTTTGAAATCCCACATCACATCTAGGTGTCTTCGGCACATCCAACTCAGCTATTTCCAGGTAAGTACGCTTTACTTGTCTTTTACAGCATTTCTCTTTCTTTTTGTGTTTTGGCTTGTGTGAGTGTTGTCTACTTCATTTCTATGAATGCTTGATGTCATTTGCATGCATGTTAGCATGTACAAGCATCGTTTCAGTTTCCATTAGCATCTCAGTGTTGTCGCATGCATGACACTATTTTTCATGAACGGTTGTTGATTCGGCGACTCGTTTCACACAAATGGATGTTGTTCATTTTTTGAATCTTGCATTTGTTGTTTGCATGCATGATCATTCACTCCTTCTTACACTCAATATCACCATGCATTCACATCTTCATTTGCTTTCAGTTTCCCATCGGCAGGTCTGAGAAACCTTGGCCCTGACCATTACCCAGACAGCATTGCACAATTCTGAGAGGGAAGGCTCTAATGTCCTCCAAAAAAATTCACAAATATGGCCAGTCAGTGCCCTCTAGTCTTGCCTTGTGCAATTCTGATAGGTAGCGACTACTGGTCAAGAAAATTTCATAATGCAGTCCCTGAGCCTGCACCATTTACCATATGAAATTGCACATTACACAATCTCAGCACCTAGCAAGCCAGTATGGGTTGTGCATTACGCAATTCTAGTAGTCAACCAGCCTCCTGACAGTCCGGACTACTTTTTACATGGTTCTAGTAGTCAGTCTCCTAGCCTCCTAATCAAAATTGTGCAATCCTTGCCAGGAGTTCCCCAGGTACGTCGTATGCCAGTCCTCAAGTTTCCTTTGGTTTTAACTAATAGATTTCTTTCCATGCATGTCGACATGTCTCCAAATATAGAAAGTGTTTGTCTGTCTCTCAGTAGTTCAGGATCAATGGCCTCCAAGAGAGCAGCATCAAAGGATAGCCACAGAAGCGCAACTGGAGCAACAATTGAGCGAGTGTCTATGAGTCTCCTGATATACAAAGACACCAATTTTATCATAAATAAAGACATCAAGATGGAATGGAAAGAGGCCAATGAGGTATTCTCAAGAACATTTGGGGAAGATCTCAAAGACCTCCAATTCTATGTGAACATTCACAAGTTTGGCTTGTACCGGATTGCATGCAAGTATCCCACGTTCTCATGCACAGACATGATACATTGGATCCTCTCGCATATTGACCCTAAGATTATGACAATGAGCAGTGTTAGCAAGACAGAGATTGCTACCTTCAAGGCACATGATTATCAACATATGTACCATTTTCTTAAGCGAGTGATGTTATCAAGAAATCTAGTGTCCATGTAGAGCTGCTAGTCCCACTAAGACAGGTAGCTATCTTAGAAACAAACAAACTAAAGTTACTTTCATTTTCCTTTATGAGAAGTAAATAGGAGAGGAGCAAAGAATACCAACCTCAATCTTTCTCTTGGTGCCTTGCTTGTTCCTTCTCCCCTCTGACAGATCTTTGTCGCTCCTTCCTTGCTTACCCCACTCCAAAGAGTACCTATAAATTCAAAGCAACATAATACCTTCAAATTATTGGGATCTACAATCATAAACAATATAGGACCATATATATATTGACCACACAAATGCATATATCATCAAACATACAAGAATGTGTAGGAAAACATGAATAGCTTTATTAATAGAAAGAGTAGAAGAGAGGATTACAACCCATTGATCTGACCCAGTGTCATCCTCCCACCATGAAATCCCTTCTTCACCTCATGAAAAGCTTAGATCACCCAACACTATGATGTTCCACCAGGAAACCAACAACACTTCCTTATAAGATACAAAATTCCAGCCCTTGGATCTCTGGGATGAGGGATCCATATATAGATGTTTGCAGGGGGGTGAGTCAGCTTCTGGTATTTTTATTAGTGTCCTCTCTCTAATATTTGTTGGTTCCACTTGGAGATTCATGATCTCTTACTCATCCTTGGGTGAATTAAGAGAGGCAAGTGTCAAAGGAGAAGTTTTTGGAAGATTCCATGATCATCCACCTTGCAAACTATCTCTGCCATTTTTCTACTCTCGCCCATCGCACCCTACAGAAGGTCTCTTCAATATGCATCTCACTTTTCTCATGTGGCAAGTGAGATGCATCACACCCTTAGCACTGAGTAGACTGTATGGTCCAGTTTTGACAAGTTCTGAGCAGTTTTCCATGGAGAACTTCTCGGAGATGATGTAATCAGCTGACCTTGTTCCTTTAGGGTGTGAAACAACACTTTTAGGGACTCAGAAGCCCTTGGTTTATGGACATATATGATTGGGGTTGCAGTGCCCAAATATTTATATAACAGCTACCCCCTAAAGCATGAGGTCATAAATATTTTGATGTTCGGTGAAATGCTTTATCATGAGGATCTAAGGTTTTCGAACTAGAAGGCGACTTGTAATAAGATACAATACAATACATTATCTTCATAATATTTTCATGATCTGGCTGAGGTGGGAATTCCCATGCTCATCTTTATAAATTCATTTTCATGTACATAGGATAGACAACCATCTGTACAGCATACTGATGATTCTGATAGAATCATCATCCTTTGATTTGGATGATCATCTATGCAGCAATGATGTACATTTGATGTCTTTATTTTCCTGAATATATCGCAGCCCAGATGGATGAAACTAGATCTGGGGTCTTCAAACTCATTCAATATTCGCTCGAAGTACAAGTTGATCCATGTGAAAAGATGCTCTGGAGTCGAACATGGAAAGACATCTCCTGATTACCAACCAGTGATATAAGTTGTTAACAAGCGCAAGAGGAATCACCGATAATGATGATGACCATAAAGCTACAACAGTACAATTCACGTGGTGTGAAAATGGGACTTGGCATTGAACACCATGCAAAATATTTCGGTCAAAGGCCATTGATGTAAACCTATTTCCGGAAGTGAGAAACTTGCCTTTGAGGTATGCAAGCTTCAAAGTACTGAAAGGGTTGTTCCTAGGTCGACTTCTTGGATAATGAGCTGTCATCAACAAGAAGAAACACATTGTAGGAGGGCCTTAATGAATCCCACATTTACAACATGAAATGGAGCAAATGATTTTGTGGAGGTGAAAACGATCTTATGATACAAGGTTCAAGGTGGCAGTCATGAAAGAATGAAGGATGAAGGTATTGCAGCGGATGAGACACAAGCTAGGTTGGTGAATTCTCTGAGCGACTTCTCTTGAACATATCAGTGACACTGAAATGGATTGGTAGCGTTAACCCCAAAAATTGATGGTATGGTGGACCAATGGCAATATGACTGGTGAACAGAATTACCCAACCCAATTCAATCATGGTGATGGAGTGAAAGTGTCAAGTTCAAGAGCGACTTGCTACCAATAAAGTTTCTTCAAGTTTTCTTCCGAATTTTTCCCCAGTCATTGCTGACCAGTACCTCTTTATTTTTTTCAAGCTTGAGGAGGATAACATATGCTTGTTCTATAATTTTCCCTTCGGGCAAACCCATCGCTATGTTTTAACGAGCATAGCGACAGTGAAACTCGTTCTTGTCTATATGGACAAGTTTGTCGCTATTGGTTTTAATGAGTTTAACGACAAGGACAACTCGGTCCTTTTTCAATTTTAGAGAGTCTGAAAAGGGATGGAAAGGAAACTCCAGTGATCCAATTTCATCATATAATCCCTTAAGTCCCAAAAAGTATAGAATAATACGAAAGGGATGAATTTTCGATAGTTTTAACGAGTCGAACAAGAAAAGCGCTCCATCTTTTTGTGTAATAATCCCTCAGGTCCAAAAAGATTAAAATCTAGAGGAGGGATAGCACTTCCGATAGCTTTAACGAGCTGGAGAGGCCAATTTCTCGGCAATATTTTCATATTTTATGAGTCAGATGAAAAGAGATTAAAGGAGACTCTTTTTGCGGAACAAGTGATATTTTCGAGTAGCAGCTAGTTCCAGGTAAGGTTTGGAATTTTCCAATCATGGCAGTGTTATGAGGATGGCTAACAGAATCACTCGTCGCAGTTGTTCCTCAAAAGGGTAAACAATCTAATGGAGGCATATGATCGGCTAAAACAGAGTGGAGGTGATGGTAAGAACATGACCAAGGCTCAAAAGATTATGATAATGCATTTGCAATGGTTATTTACTAGACATTGGTTCATTTTTTAATGAGCTTAAACTTTGGTGGAACATATGCTCATTGCTTAGGTTTAATTTTTAACAAGCTTGAACTTTGTGTAAAACTGCTCATGATAATGGTCATTGATATTCGATTCACCATTAACACTATGTTCTTTCGACGGTCGTACTACCAGTTCAATTGCTCCATCAAACTGATTAGAAATGAGAATACATGCTTGAAAAATGAGTTAAAACACTAATACCCTACTCAAATTACGTGAAAATTAATTTAAAAGTATTTTTTACCCTTCATTTTACCATTTCATTTGAATTTGGGATTGTTGGAGCTTTGGAGGTGCTTTCCCACTTGATTTTCACTAGCTGATTCTAGGCGATTTTGCAGACAATTTTTGGCACCATCTGGACCAGGTAGGAGCTAAACCTGAGCTCTTCAGTTGCATTATTTCCTTTTTGAATTCTGAGCATGTTTCCTTGCTTTCCTAAGCCTTTGGGGTTTGAACAATTTGTTCTGCCCCCATCACACCCTGTGTATATCAAAAGGTGCGATGCATACTGGACTGGCCATTGGCCAGTCAGTATGCATCTCACCCAGTACACAGCTGGGGTGCGATGGGCGCAAGGAGCGAAACTTGTGCACTATATTTCATGGAAATTTTTCCTGATTTTTGCCAAATCAAGATCCTAACTCTTCTCTTGTTTTTTTTTCAGAGATTCATCCGAGAAAAATGGATGTTACATGGCAATAATGTGAGCATGAAGAAGAGGACATGGTTGCTTTACATGATCTGGGTATGGTAACTGCATTGCGGAATTGTGGTTTTCTCAATTTCTTCTGCATATCTAGCATGAGGAAACAAATCAAATTGTTGCAATATTTCCTTGATGCATGGGATCCTATCGACAAGTATTCCAGATTAGAGGCAAATCCATCCCCTTGACTGTTGTGGATATCTACGTTTTGACCGGTTTATCGAGGCGTGATTCCCCTCTCTCACTATCAGGTTCTGCGCGTGGGGGCAAATCCGTGAGGGATTATATTCACCGATACTGTAAAGAAGGATCTCAGTCGAGCAGGGATGGCAAGGTCAACATCCAAGATGTCACTGATCGGTCCTTGAGGAATATCTTGTTCACCTTTGCTAAACTGGCTGGTAGTGTGGCTCTTCACTTAGCCAACAGGTCCTATATGAAGTACACCTTGGAATGCCTCGAACCAAAGGTGTTAAACTGATGTGATGCAGTACTTCCGATGATGAACGAACAGCTTACTAAGGTGAAAAACGGACGATCTAAGAACTTTGGCTATGGCTCCATTTTGACCACTTTCACCTTGGAGAAGATCCCACTGATGCAGACACAGTACATTTCACTTGGTTTGCTGCCACCGACTGAGCCACGGATGCAGAGATGGATTGACCTTATGGCCCAACATGCTGGTCAGCCACAGGTTTCTTTCTTTGATGCCTTCTTCGAGTGATTCAACCATCAGGAGATGGTTTATGCCGAGAGTCCATATGCGGGTATGGATTTCTGGGGTGACCCAGATTTGGTGCTGCCAGCTGGCAAGCAGTGGAGTGTTATAGGTAAAATCTCTGACCATATTCCTATTTATTGCTTTTATAATGTTCTTATGCTTTCTTTCATTCAAGACTAATCAAGACTCACATGTTCATCTAGATATCAGACCAGTGCAACCAACAGTGCGCCTGAGGGCACTAGCTGTCGTTCTAGTAGGAGAGCCTGTAGGAAGGGTTGTCCTTCGCAACCTGGATGTGGCCGAGACTCTTGCATCATTGCAAGATCAGATCGAGGGTCTCACCCTTGGTATCCCGGATGTGAGGACTGATGAGCTACCTCTGAGATTACAGCGACATACTACTGGCTTGCCGAGTCGATGGACTAGGCTTTTACGCATGATTGCATGGGTGATGACTTGTTATCACCACCACCATTAGACTAGGGTGCCCCCTGGCATTTTGAGTTGTTGGGTCATTTGACTGATTTTGTCTTGGACACAGAAAACTACGTGTAAACCATAAACAGCTATATATATTTTTTATTTTCAGAGCTTTATTTTGGTTAAGTTATATGATCCTGATGCAAATATTGATGAAATGCTTTTCTTTTATAAATGTCGCAAATATCTATCTAACACATAATTTGCCAATGAATCTGTCAATTTGTTTAAGTTTCTAGAAATATGTTGATATCGGATAGAATTGAACTATCTTTCCAAAATCTTAACTCTTAGGAACATGCGATTGATAGCTGGATTCCGCATGGAATAGGTGTTGTTGGGCTATAGAATGACGAGTTGTGAGTCTAGCCTGACAACAAGTCAATGTATGTCGTGCGTGATGGCATCAGAGAGGAGCTCTAACAACGTGTTGTATTCAGCGATGTTGTTCCTTGATCGACCAATACATACCCCTCTGAAACTCACCAACTCGCCACTTGGATCAAAGATGGCCCAGGCCGCAGAAGATAGGTTCTACGAACTATGACTCGCTCTGTCAGCATATCCAACAAATGATTCCAATAGGTTCGACATCTGCAACAAATGCAAAAGTGGATTACCTAACCAAAACGATTACTCTTAGAGAAAACAAAAAATTTAACAAAATAATTTGAAGAGGTTACTACAGTAAGTCAAGCATAGTAACGCTTAAGGTACAACCCCTTTCGGGGTTGCAATAGTGGAATCCCATCATAATACACTAACTCGTAGGCTCCTTTTGCTAATACTCACTTAACAATATAGGGGCCCATCCATAAAGACTGGAAATTACCTGCTCCCAACTTATCAGACTCCTAGTCGTAAAGTAAGAGCAGGTCACCTTCTGAGAAGACACGGGGTTTGACATTTTTGTCAAACTGCACCTTGAATCATTTCTTATGGGCTTCATTAGCCAAGGTGACATCTCAATGGGTTTCATCCAGTTGGATTAATTCCAAGAAATGAGCCTCCTCTTCTGAAGTTTCGGGGAGAAGATCGACTGTGAGTTTGAGGGACAAGATTTCACACTGAACTGGTAAGATTGCTTCCAAGCCATACACCAGCTGAAAAGGTGTAAACCCAGTCACATCTCTCACCAATGTCCGGTATGCCCACAAGGCTGAGTACAAGATTAGGTGCCAACTCCGTTTATGGACTCCGATCATCCTTTGCAACATGCGTTCCAGGACTTTGTTGATTGCCTCAACTTGCCCGTTAGCTTGCAGATAATATGGAGTAGAGCTGTCGTGGGATAGTCCTAATTTGGTAGCCAACTGAACCATCATGTGATTGCGAAAATGTGACCAATGATCTGTGACTATAGCTTGTGGAACACCGAATCTGGAGACTACATGATTGAAAAATAAAAGAGCAGCCGTTTCGCCACTGTTGTTTAATGTAGTCATCATCTCGGCCCATTTCGTAAAAGAGTCAACTATGACTATGATATACCCATGCCCCCCGGCCGAGGTGGGGTTACATGTCATGAAATCTATGCCCCATTTGGTGAATGGCCCAATAGAAACTATTGGCTGCAGAGTTGCGGGTGGTATTCTGGTTTTACGATCGAAGATTTGACAAGCATGGCAACTTCTGACTACGGTTATGGAATCCTTGAACATTGTTGGCCAGAAGTATCTTGCTCGTAAAATATTTTGTGTTGTAGTGTAACCAGATTAATGCCCCCCACACGTGCCTTAATGACAATCATTCATGACTTTTTCGGCCTCCTCATGGGTGAGGCACCTCCGCAAAACTGTATCGATACCACGACGATAAAGTGTATCACCGATGATCATGTAGTCTTTTGCTTGGTATCGAGTATGTTGTTGCTCTGAGCGGGAGGTATTAGACCTATATGTTTGGGTCTGGATATAGATGATTACATCTCCATACCACGGATTACTTGAAGATATCAGAAACAAAAATTCATCTACGATTGTTGCTTTGGATGTTGAATCGTTGGACGACGATGGGAAGTCACATAGTAACTCCGCGAAAACTAGGGCTTTCTTTGATTTCAATTTTATGAATTCCAAATCAAACTCTTGCAAAATTGCTATCCATTTGGAATATTTTCCCCCTAGTAACTGTCGCGACAAGATATAAGCCATGGGGTTGCAATCTGACAAAATGGTAATTTTTCAAAAGAGGATATAGTGTCGAAATCTCTGTATCACTTGAACAGCTACGAGAGCTAGTTTTTCAACATAGGAGTACTTGGTTTCCATATCATTTAAGTTTCAACTTAAATAATAGATAGGATTTTTAATTATGTTGCCTTCTTTAACTAAAACCATTGCTACGGTCATATCTGTTGCAACCAAATACAGGTTAAAGTCTTTTGATAATCAGGAGCATACATTAATGATGTCTTTATTAGGGATTCCTTTAGAGCATCAAAGGAAGCTTGCGCGACCTGATCCTAGATGAAGGGTACTTCTTTTTTCAACAGAAGCATATAATCTTTAGCAAGTTTGGCGTAATTTGGAATGAACCTCCTTAGAAAGTTTGCTTTCCCTTAGAGTTTCTAAATCTGAAGCAAATTTGAAGGTAGAGGCAAATCAATGATTGCTTGAACCTTACATGGGTCAAGACGAATCCTGTCCTTTGAGACTACAAAGCCAATTAAACAACCAGAACTGACACAAAACACACATTTGTGTGGATTAAGTCGTATCTTGTAGTGTTGGCAACGTGGAAATATCGCTCACAATTGCTGCGGATGATCAGTCCACTTTCGCGAATGACCCAGAAGATCGTTGAGATATGGTTGAATGATGTTTTTGATTTCATGGAAGGCATAATTCATTACCCTTTGAAAGGTTGCCCTTGTGTTCTTTAAACCAAAAGGTAGCTTGTCGTATGCGAATGTGCCCCATGGACAAATAAATGCAGTCTTTGACTGGTCATGTGGGTGGATATTTATTTGATTATACCCAGAAAATCCATCCATAAATGAAAAGATTTCACATCTAGTGCATTCATCAATTATCTGGTCAATGAAGGGTGTAGGGTAGTTGTCTTTTGGACAAGCTTGATTTACATCCCTATAATCGACACACACTCTAATCCTTCCTTGCTTTTTCATTACAGGAACAATATTCGATACCCAATCAGTTAGAGGAACTGGGTAAATGAAACCAGCATGGAGAAGTTTTTCAACTTCTGCCTTGATGGCAGTGGCTTTCTTTGGGTGCACCTATCGAAGCCATTGTCATACTGGTTTAACATCTAGATACATCTTAATTTTTTGTTCAACTATGCTCGAGTCAATGCCTAGAATTTCTTCATATGACCATGCAAAGACATCTCTGAACCTGCGAAAGAGAGCATAATATACTTCCAGTTCTGAAGGAGAACAAGATTTGTTGACATGAATATTCTCTACAACATTTGGTTTGGTCGAGATATTGATGGCGATAGTCTTTTCAATATTGGACAAGTTTCGCTTGGAATCCACTGTATTTACAGTATTTGATAGGAAATAAAAAACTGAAGGATGATCAAGGTCGCTGGAACAATATTCTTTGAAATTTGGAAGATGGGATCGATGGTGGTAATCTTCCCATGGTGTCTCATCAATCATCATTGACTAAACAATTCCTTCATCTGTAGAATGTACATGCGACCAAGGATCTGAAGAGGTACCATATTCCTTAGACCTATCTATCCAAATGCTTGATGAGCGTTGATTTGGGTTTGCCTCCCATGCTGAAAACATTGATTGCTACAATATTTCTATTGGGCTTGGAGGCAAAACCACGTGATGATCCATGCTAATATCATGATCAAACATCTTCTGAATGGAAGACACCATATTGCAGGTTTCCATCATGGCCACTTCCGCCAAATTGTTTGGAGGCAGTAGGGCAAAAGTACCCATCAATGTAGAGTCTTTTAGTATGCCTACTCTGATATTTTGAAGTGACTGAGAGCTTCCATGGATCATCAGAATGCTTCCCATAACTTGTGAACTGTTGGGGAGAAATGTTTGTTGGTCGACGATTGTAATTCCTCCTTGGAAGGAAATGCAATCTTTTTGAAGTACGTCAACACAACAGTAGCCATAGCATATATCCAAGGCCTTCCTAGTAGGATGTTGTAATTGAGGTTTTCGTCGATAACTTCAACATTAATTTCTACTGTCTTGCCCCCCAGTTTGACTTGCAAGTCACTTAAAATCCCATATGGAGCGTATGTTCGTCCATCAAATGCTTTTAACATCGTCAACGATCGCAACAAGGGTGGTGAGCCTAAAGTTTTCCAGCAACTCATTGACATAATACATGTAGATGCCCCCTCATCAATAATCGTTCAATGAACAGTTTTGTTGAGGGCTTTCACTTGAATAAGGAAAGTGAGTTGAGCTGGTAGCTATGGGTCATATCCTTTATGATTAAAGGTCACAAGATTGAAATCTACTGGGTCAATCCCACCTATCAGTGATAGTAGAGCCTGCTTCTGGGAGGAGCAATTTTGCAGTACCTCAAGTGTCGACATAGCGGACGGCGATTGCGCCAGATCCTCTACTATATTATAATTCTGTGCTACTCTGGCATGAGGATTAAATGCTGATTTGTGTACTACTCTCTTTGGCGGCTTTATCGTTAGCTCAGGAATGATGGGTGGCACAACTTTGGTCAAAGTTGTTGTCGAACTACGAGGTTGATCAGTAGCCTTGTTGTTTGACAACTGTGGATTCCCGTAATCTTTATTCCTTGTTGATATAAAAGCATCATTTTGTTGTTTCGAAATGGACAACATAAGCACTTGGGATGGGGAAGCATTGTCACTAGCAACCAGAATGGTTCCTAGGTTTACAAACGGATCAGTCAATACCACTGAGGTTTTTGAATTCTTTAAGAGTTTCCTAAGCTCAGCTTTATGTGGACAGTCTTTCGTCCAATGATCCTAATCGCATATAAAACATGGATGACTTGGTTTCCTTTCTCCAGAAGGGTTTGCAGAAGATTTTATGGCTGGAAGATTAGCAGTTGTTGGGTCCCAGCCTTGTCTTCCTAGCCTCCTCTATCCCTCCTTTATAAGGTCTCTAGGTTGATTCTGTGGTTGGTCCTTTTACCCCTTGGGTTTTTATGATTGTTAGGATTTAGTTAGCTTTGAATCCTTAGTTAGATTCTCATCCCGGAATCTTAGCTTCCTTATAATTTATTGAATTAATATATTTAGTATCCTAAGTTCTTATCATTATTCGTCTTATTCGCTATTAATATGAGCTTTATTAAAATAATTTTCAAACCTTATTATATTATTTTTGGGAAGATTAATATTCAAGAAGTAATTTAATAATTAAATTCTTACTTCTTGTTTTCAATTATATATATTATTTATATTATATATATTGATTTCAAATATTCCTAATGTTAATTTATACTATAATAGACTATTATAACGTTATATACATTAATATACAATTAATAAATCTAGTCTAAATAAATTATATGTTTAAACTAGACTCTAGGATTATTTGAATCCATACTATTGAACCTTTTATTATAACTAGTATATATATATATATAGTGGTTAATGCATTAAGTAATGTGATTTTTTACCAACCATTATAACAATCTAGTTTTATTTCTAATATATATTTCGTGTTTAAATAGTTTATTTTAAAGAGTTGTATAAAAGATTGAATATATTTTTTATTCTATTAGTTTATTTTTACCCCCTCCTAATTATTTAAAAATTTCGATAAATAAATTTTGAACCTATATATATTATTTACCTAATTACATGGGTATTTTTAAAATATTATATTAGGAATAATAAAATTAGAAAGTAAAGTATTAATTGAATATAGATTATTTGGTAAATATTAATTATCAAATAAATTATTAATTATTATTTTTTTTATAGATTATATAAATTGATAATTAAATAATTTTAATAAATAAATTATATAGATGAACAATAGTATGTGGTTCGTTACACGTATATATATAATATATATATGAATATTATTAAAATAAAATAATAGATTTAGGGAAATAAACTAATGAATCGCTAGCTATTAAGAGTACTTTAATTATTTAATTTACCTAATTTAACGACTTTCTAAGAATAATAAGAATTAAAAATATAGCTCGTTTGACTAGGGTCATAAGGTCAAATTAGTTGTTATAAATCTAGCCATTGGTGTCTCTGCCCAGACTATTTAACAAGCTAAGCTAGATCGGTTCTTCAACTTGTCCTGACAATGAACCACACTAGTTGGTTCGAAACACGTCGACAAATTATTATTTATGTGATTTCGCCGAAAATTCTCTAAACAATGACTCCTCCCGTTTCTTCTTTTTCCCTTTCTTTTTCTTCTTGCCTCCAGGTTTCTTCGGTTCTTTGCCTTTATCAATCGACACGGTGTTTACCTCTAAGGTGAGAAGTTCTTCATTTGCATTTTGACTAGAAACTGTACGAGGTTTCTTTGATGTAGCCTTTATGGTTTTCGTGCTAGTCATACCTATCACGCCATCGCCGACATGGGAGTCTTTGTTTGATTTAGGAGGAGGAGGAACGGAAAACTCCGGTCTAGGAGCATCAGGGATTTTGTCATAGAGTGTGCCAAACTGAGTATAGATCAAGTCTAGATATTGCGCACAAGCAATCAGTGACGACCCCTCCCTTTGCCACATCTTCTGTGATAGAAGGTAACAATGACTTAATAAACCATTCAGCTAGCAGTTGATCAGGAACATATGTTTTTACCATTCTACAATGACATCAACACTCATGAATATGATCAGATATGTGGGTGGTTGTCGTTTGTTTGAAATTGGTAAGAAGTTCTGTTCCTGTTTTGTACCTTATTGGTAACTGAAAATGGGTTAAAAAGGTTGTGGCAAGGGCGCTGAAGTTATCGAGTGAAGCTCTAGACAATTCAATGTACCATTTTTCTGCCAGACTAGTTAACGTTCACTAAAAAAGGCGAAGCCTAATCGAATCATCATTGAGAGTGTTGGATGAAAACCACAGATGAAAGGTCATCACATGATTCGACGGGTCTTCACCCGGATTTCCATTAAATTTAGGAATATCTGACAGAATTTTATGAGGAATCGCCGGCCACCAAGGGGCATAATCAATTGGATCATTTGTTAGCTGATTTAGATCTGGTAACTCTAAAGTCGCCACGAAGGGCAACTGTTGATTCAGGTTCGGCAAAGCATACCCAGGATAATATGGGATTGCCTGAGCAGTGAGTCTTTTCATACCATCATAATGCATTTGATGCAGATAACTTTGGTAAGGTTGATGGGAATAACCATTATGATATGATTGATGTTGACTGTTTCGAATATACGGCTACCCATTACTCGCAAATATTTGTTGCTCAGATCCTTGGTAAGCTTGTTGGAATTGTGGTTGTTGATATTGCACCAACCATGGTTGTGAAACCATTTGCTATTTTCCAATACAGGCTGTTTGATCAAGATGAGTGGTAATAGTACCCACTTGAGCCTATGTCACTCTAGTTAAGGAGCCACTAATCAATGATTGTGGTTGCATTGTGGAGACAAGAGGTTGTTGTATTATGACCTGAGAAACTTAAGGTTGGCATACAACATGCAATGCTTGTACTTGCAACACCATCACAATGGCCAGTATAGTGGGGATATTTGACACAGGTAGACTTGGTTGCATTGTGTTAGAATTGGTCTTGTCAGTCCTCCATCAGATATCAAAACTCTTTTTTCATTTCATTTTTAGGAGTCTCGCTCCATTCACTCAACTACATTCCGCTAGGGGCATGCCATAATCTGACAGAAAAGGTCTTGTCAGACATTTCCCCTCATGTCTGGAACCTGTTGGCTTAGGTCTTTACATTAAAGTTATTAAAATCCATGATATTTAATGTTTGATATTTTAATCGACAAGCCTCATTTCACTCATTAGGTCTATGGTTCGCAAATTTTTGTTCTCAAAGTACTTCAATAATACTTGCAGGCCAAAGGAAGGTTCAATAATTCACTCAAATGATGTTCCTGAGAAAGAAAAGATGAATTTTGGAAAATTAAGAGACGTGTTCGTCCAAAATAGGCCAAGGAAGAAAAACCTCCTTCACATCTTACACAGGTGTCATGGTTTTAGAGAAATTTCAAAAATACAGTTGCCTCGGGAGAATTGATGCACCTCTAAAGTGACCTTGGGAAACTCAAGTTTTCTCCTAGCTTGGTTAGCCAAATGACTTTCTTGATTATTCAAATGATAACTAGACACAAATAAATTTCCAATGAGCTATCATGAGCTCAATTTGAAGTTGAGGAACACCTTCAAAAGTTGACTGCAACAACACTCTGCCTTGAGGCAGCCTCATTTGGCACATTTTTACCAGTCTTGGGAGATTTGATTTTTTATAGGGAAAATAAACTCCAAATTGAAACATTCTGGTTGGGTTGGAACGTAGACTCAAATAACTTTCGAACGAGCTATCCTACACCCAATTTGGACATCGGGAAGGCCTCCAAAAGGCTCCTAAAAAAAGGCGCGGCGCACAAAGGGAGCATGTCGCACTGGGAGAAATTTTCCAGTGTAAATTTACACTAGTGCGGCGCACATAGGAGGCACGACGCATAGGGCTAAAACACATGAATTTCATTGAAATATTCCTCCAAATTTAAAATTCTTCATTCCACAAGTAGTTAAAGCCTCCATTTTGGTGTTTCATCCAAGTTTGTGCTAGGGTATGGTGGTCTATGGATGCTAATGATTCAAATAAAAATTCAACCCTTTCATTTTGAATTCCTCACATGTAAACTGCTGCCTAGGGTTTCAAAACTTGTTCACCACCAAGGTTACTCTTTTCTATTATTTCCCTTGCCCTTAATTCCCTTTGTTCCTTGAATGCATTGTTCCCCATCCCCTAAAGTTACTAAACCCCTATCCTAAATTCCATTTCCCAAAACTTTCAAAGGTGAAACCCTAAACCCTATCCCACACATAAAACCCCTCACAACCCTCCTATATTTCCCAAACAAATCTCTCCCAATAGTCCCTAATCCCTCACTATTTTTCCCTCCCCTTACTGTCCCTCATGTCATTATTTTCTCTTGGTGACAAAGGTCAAGCACCTCATCAAAGGCATTACAATACAATGTGACATATCAACACCTATTTGTCTAAGACAGTTTGTCCACCAGTAAACATGACATCTGATCCATCATATGATCATGAAGAAGAGACACACAGTGATTGGCCAACAGAGGTACATGCACCTAGGAGGCCTCATAGAGGTGGAAAAACATCCGTGAAGACCAGCAGGCTGCCTAACGAAGCCTAAATGAGAGGACACCCATTCAACAAGAGATAGAGGCTGATCAAGAGATTTGGCTCAAGAGGATCAACATCCACTTAGAGAAAGATGTTGGTGAAACCAACAAGGACAAAACATTATTGAGGCGGATGGTTTATCACTACAGGGCACGGAACATGAGTTCAAAGGCTCGGATAAGGAATTTGAAGGCGAAATTGAGGAGAGCGACAAAAAGACAAAAGAGGAAAAAAGAGCAAGATTGGCTCTAAATCTTGACTGAAGCCTCTATTGCCCAGCATAGCACTTCATAGAGAATCTCCAACCCAAATTTTAAAAAATTTGGGGCAATTGGTCATTTGACAAATTTTTGTGCACAAAACAAGGTTTTTCTCCCAGTGGCGCGACACTTATGATAGGGAGCTCCAAATCAAGAAATATTTGCATTTTTGGATTCAACATAAAAAATCATGACTACTAGTGCATGGCCAAGAAGTTTGGGCAAGTTTTGAGTCCCCAGGAGGTCAAAAACACTCAAAAAATGACCTCTCTGCCCCTATTTTGACACACAGGAAGCAATCTTGGGAGATTGAAGTTTTGGAGTGGAAAATGAGCACCAAATTCAGAAATTCCACTTGGGTTGGAAAGTAGATAGGCAAGGCTTTCTAACAAGCACACTTGGGAATAATTTGGACTTCAGAAGGTACCTCAAAATCACCTCCAAAGTGGCGCGGCGCATATAGTTTTGGGCGCGGCACACAGGGACCAAAAGGCCATAATCACTTCCGCTCCGCGACATTTCGATTCACGACTTTCTCCAAGTGGGCCCACTCATTTACACTATATTTTTCTCGGCAACTAAGGCAAAGTTTAAAAAGTATTTTCACTAAAGGTTGGCTCCTATCCAAGTGGCAAAGGAAGGTGAGAAGTCACCCAAGAAATTTGTCATTTTTGTAACGCTGCACCTGTCACTAATGGTTGGCTTTCCATTTCCAGTTTGTAATGATTTGAAAAACTCCCCAACTCTGGGTCATTCTATTTCCCAATGGCATAGTCTATTTAAGGTATGCAAAACCATTTGCAAAGGGTTGGTGGTAATTTCTGGGAGACTGTGGGAGAGAAACTCAGTTCTTCATTGTATATTTTGACAGAGAATTAATGAAAGGCAGCGGCTTTAGTTCATTAGATTCATGTGGTGCAAGTGTAGCAAATGTGTTCTCTTTATGTTTCATATGTATTTCGTTATGTTTCACAGTTCATTCATATTCATTTCCAGTAGTGAAATTTTCTAAGTAAGATAAGGTAGAATTCATGTTTATTGCTCTGCCTGTGGGAAAGTTTCACGTATGTGTTCTGCGTCTGTTGAAAATGATTCATGTGTTTATGCCCTTTTAACCCTCCTAAACAATCTTTCCATTCCCCATTATTTCAAATTTAATTGCTAGACTTTCCGCCTGTCTTTCCTCACAAAGTAATCCATGCCTTTGTGTTAAATTCTCTGCTCATATTGTTCGTTGGTCCCATACATCCCAGAAACTTAGTCATTTATTAAAAAATTGCCTCTTGTATCCATATTTATTTACCTAGCCTAAAATCAATATTCACTGTAAGCCATCTCAAACCATATCGTTTATCTGTTCATTGAGCATGACACGAAGAGATCCCTCTCCTGTTCTAGTAGGGCTAGCTACCAGACTGAGCATGGTTTTTGGTTACCCTGAATTTTGCCTTCCTTCAGCCTAAGGCAGATTTAGGTGCTAACACATTGAGTATACAACTCTTGGTTGTTGAGGCAGTATTGGCACCCAACTGCTAGATGTAATTCCAGCATGACCCGCATTTTTTTGCAAACTCTCATATGGTTGTTCTCTCGGAGGGAACAATGAAAGGGCATACTACCCCCCATACGGCAGCAATCCAGTGCTCAAAGGAACTTGGCCTACTATTGTATCAGATGACACAGTCCTATATGTCGACGGTTGTTCAAACATATCTAGTCTATCCAAAAGATTTCCTAGCGATTCTACAGGAACTTGCGATGAAGGGAGACTAACTTCTGATGAAGAAGGATATAGGGTGATCCCGGCTCCAAAATGCAATGGAGTACTGGATGGAGGATCCTCCACAATCTCTTCTATAGCAATCAATCCAGGTGGGAGAGGTAGACCGTCAGGTCCATAAAATATTTTTGGTGCCGAAGAAGGTATATACTCTGCAGTGACAGTTGTTGGAGGGGTAACACCTTCCGAATCAGCTGCAGATGGAGCCGGTTCAGGAATATAAGTGTTTACCGTTACATTAGGATCAGTTCTAATGTCCTCTTGTGGCCGTATAAATTCTTCTGTAAAGGCAAGGATACCATAAATGGTTGGAGAAATTGGAGTCCCTAAGGATGTTGGAACACAAGTTCCAAGCAAACCAGGGGATTTTGATCGGGTTAAATGAGTTTGCTTTGTCCAGAATAGTTTCGTTTCTGAATTCAAACACGGTTGACTCGTTAATCTCTGCGAACAATGGGGTTTCGATTGACTTTCTTCCACAATTGCAGACTACTCGATCAACTCAAAATAAAGGGGGAAAAGTGATTCCGAATTAAATGAATTTTAGACGCTTTGACACAACTTGCTTTTTCAATTTTTAAGAGTCGAGAAAAAGCTAAAGATGAATCTAGTCGCCTTCGATTTTTAATGAGCCTGAAGTGACAAGTGCTCAGATGGACCTTTTCCTTTAAGGAGTCCGAAAAGGAACAAAAGAGACTACTCTGGAAATCTAGACAAAGGGATTACCAAACCATTCATAAAACTACATAATACTTTTTACGGTATGGCAGTCAATCTTCCCAAATGTGGTGTTTAGGGCATTGTGATAGATAGGGTGGTATACATAGCTTCCTAAGGATAAAGGATATAGCTTATTGTGGTCTCCCAATATATACTCGACGATATGCGAGAGCACAAGTTTGTACTGGCACTGGTCATCTCAAAGAGGAGGAATCACCCAACCTATGATGAAAGCAATAGAAACCAAGCTTTATGATGCCAGAATACGTCTCTAGCCTAGAATTCTAAATGTTGTGTGTTAGGTTTCAAAGCATTTTTATGTTCATTGAATTTATTCTACAGTTGATCTTTCTTAAGAAGTTTGCCTTTAAGGTTCACTGCGTGATGTAGATATACAATTCCTAAAATGCAATCTAAGATGATAAACAATCATTTATTCTTCTTTTTGCAATGAAAATCCTAGCTACTAAGGAAAGAGAAGCATGATTCTTTCAACATAGAGCAGAGAGCACACACTAGATGCACTGTCCTAAATCAAAATCAACAAGCAGCCTATATGCAAATGCACATGCATGTATTTGTTTTCCACTTATTAATGTGTGAATGACAAAAATAATGCTAAGTACAAATTTGAATTATCTTTTCAAAGCGACAATACTAACAATTTTCTCTTTAAAAGACGAAAGGAAGATAATGATGACACTTTACGATTTTGAATTGAAAACTACTTTCAACACTTGAAAAACTATTAATTCAAATCAAATACAAGAGTAACCATGTAATCGACCATCAAGAATAGTAGGATTATTTTCTTTGACTGAAAACGACACTTGCGACACTTCCAAATCAAAAGACGACAATTCGACTAAGCTACTTCTTTGTAAAGGAGGACTGTAAATGGCGAACAATACATAAAAACATTCACAATTCTTTGTACAATGGAGGCTGAATAATGAAAAGAAAGGGAGTTTCCACAGTGGTATACTGATCATAGATAGCAAAGCTCCTGAATAAAGCTGAAGAGAGTGAAGAAAAACCAAAATCTAGAGGCAGAAACAGTCTTATCTGATCATCGCACCTGTAACACAGGGAAATAGGGATGCATCTCACCTACTGCACACGGGAGGTGCAATGCATCCAAATTGCCAAGAGGAGAAGGTGCGATGGTCCAGGGACAAAACTTCAACTTGGTTTCTTGTCATAGTTTGCAGCTTAGTTCAGGGATTTAGGCTGAGCTAATGATAGTCAGTGAATGAAAATCACAAGGGCTGATCTACTGAGGCTACTTGAGCCACCACGAGGGAAATTAGGATGTTTGCAAATCAATTTTTTAGTTTATAAACAAAACTTGGAGATAGACTAAAGCAGCATTGATCTACTTTGCACTTGCATAGCAAATGCAGTTAGAAGGCTAGCTAGCTTAACTTCAGGCTCTGTCTGTAGTTTATAAAGCGAATAAATATAGACAAGCAAACAAGCTATTCGATCCCCAGTGGAGTCACCATTTTGTTATCAGGAAATCTAGTGTCCATGCCGAGCTGCTAGTCCCACTAAGACGAGTAGCTATCTTAGAAACAAACAAACTAAAGTTACTTTCATTTTCCTTTATGAGAAATAGATAGGAAAGGAGCAAAGAATACCAACCTCAATCTTTCGCTTGGTTCCTTGCTTGTTCCTTCTCCCCTCTAACAGATCTTGGCCACTCCTTCCTTGCTTACCCCGCTCCAAAGAGTACCTGTAAAGTCAAAGAAGCATAATACCTTCAAAGTACTGGGATCTACAATCATAAACAATATAGGACTAGATATATATTGACCACACAAATGCATATTCATCAAACATACAAGAATGTGAAGAAAACTTGAATAGCTTTATTAATAGAAAGAGTAGAAGAGAGGATACAACCCATTGATCTGACCAGTTCATCCTCCCAGCATGAAGCCCTTCTTCACCTCATGGAAAAGCTAAATCACCCAACACTATGATGTCCCCAGGAAACAACAACACTTCCTTACAAGATACAAAATCCAGCCCTTGGATTCTGGGATGAGATACATATATAGATGTTTGCAGGGGTGAAAGTCAGCTTCTGGGATTTTGATTAGTGTCCCTCTCTCTGATATTTCTTGGTTCCACTTGGATATTCATGATCTCTTACTCATCCCTGGGTGAATTCAGAGAGGAAAATGTCACAGGAGAAGTTTCTGGAAGATTCCATGATCATCCACCTTGCAAACTGTCTCTCCCATTTGTCTACTCTCGCCCATCGCACCCTACAGAAGGGCTCTTCAGTATGCATCACACTTTTTGCATGTGGCAGGTGATATGCATTACACCCTTAGCACTGAGTAGCATGTATGGTCTAGTTTTGACCAGCTCTGAGTAGTTTTCCATGGAGAACTTCTGGGAGATTATGTAATCAGCTGACCTTGTTCCTTTAGGGTGTGAAACAACACTTTTAGGGACTCTGAAGCCCTTGGTTTATGGACATATATGATTGGGGTTGCAGTGCCCAAATATGTCTATAACAAGTGATCACCATGGATACACCCTTCAGCATACCCACCAGCAATACCAACTCCAGGGATGTCTTGAAGAACTTGGTGAAGGAGCCAGCCAAATTCAGGATGACACCCAACTAGATTTACAAGAAAAAGATATTGCGTAAGGCATATCAGTACTTGGTCATCTTTGCATGTCTCTTGTATAGCCAAGGGAGCATCGAGACCTTCCTGTAGAGTTGGGTGATCATGTTGGATCCGTTGGCCAGTGAAGGAAAATCATATAACTGGTTTGACATGTTGGCTCATAGGCTGAAGGAACAGGTAGTAGGAGCTTGACAGCCACCCAAAGGTTAGAAAGCAGAAATCTACATGTCTGCTTACATCTTGGATGCAATTTGTGCCCGTTAGAGCTTCCCATGCCTGAAGTGGGCATGGACACTAGCGAAAACCTTTGTCAATACTTATTGTAAATTTTTTTCCAAATGCAGCTTCTAAGGAGTTTTCACACAATTGTTAGATCATTTTGTCACCCTGGTGTACAAGATGATATTTGAGTAGGATCCACCTTTCATGTCAAAGGAAGCAATGGAGGCACTAATTGACATAGCTTATTGGTATGCCTCACCATTTGGTACCTTCATATAGATGTAAAATGCAGAGAAGCCTCTGCATGTTTTGCCGAAGTTTTCCATGGACAATATCGTCATGCAAGAAGTATCATACCACATCTTAGCAGTACTATTAGCTATGTTGCACCGAAATAAGAAGGCATCTTTGCCCACTCTTCTATTGTGGATTTGGTTGTACAAGATATAGAATCTCAAGCATGCGGATGCCGAAATAGAAGAGTTTAAGAAATATCCTTTCGACATCTGAATCGTCAATCCATATGACCTGCATTGTTTTTTGAAGGATCATTATGCGAGAGTATAGTTTCTATGGATCCCCGAGGTGTGTCATTGGGCTAAGGAATACCCATGGAGATATTATCACAACTTCTCCACGCCCAATGAACCAATCGGCATCACTATGGAATGGTTAGCGAAGCACCATCGAAGAGAGCACCAACAACACCAGTAGCAGAGGTAAATATACCAGTTCACGACAAAGGAAAGAGAAAGATTATAGAAAGTACGGAGGTAGAATAAAGCTGCAAGTTCATAGCATACCCACCTATGCAGAAAGAAGCTTTGGTGATAGAGGTGAAGACGAAATAGCATAATAGGAGGACCGTGCAAAGGCAGAGAGAAGAATAGAGAATGGAGGAAACAATGAAACAGTTGTATGAGTTGAAGGAGAAACTTCGAAAGGAATAGGAGCTACGCAGATAGGAGAAGAAAGCGTAGGAAGGACAGGTACAGAAAGGGGTGTAACATGTACACACTGGTAAAATTGTGCCTATACAGGTAGTAGACTCATCCAAATAGCTTGCAAAAAGCAGACAGGGTGAGTCGTCACAGGAGCAAGACTCTGCTCAAGAGATTGAACAAGCACTTGAGCAGATGGATACAGAGGTGAAGTAACCAAAGTTAGAGCAAGATATCAAAATCCTGCCTTACCTCCAAGAGGTCAACCCACTAGCTTCACCGGATCCAAAAGCATATCAAGTCCCAAGCGACCAAGGAGACACTGAGATCCTTGGAGATAATCTGAAAGGAGAGATGCACAACATATCATTCGACGAGTTGCAGCATAGATTTGTGTAATCATGCAGAGTGTCTACCTTGGATGACCACACATCTTCTACATAGTTTGAGGAATGAGTGATCATATTTGACGTATGCAAACATCCAACAACATTGGCCAATGCTACCAGAGCATATGCTGAAGCCACTAGCTCGAATGTTTACTTCTTGATAGCATAGAACGGGCGAATGGCTAAGGCGTTACAGATGACCAAGCAAGGAGGAGAACTAGTTACAGCATCCGCCTGAGCAAAGTTGAAGAAGGCTATACTGGATGAAGTAACATCCCTTGATACAATCATGCGGGCATTTTATTCCAAGTTTGGTACTGTGCATAAGGCAGTTGTCCATCTCAACGGTTGGTAGCACCGATGTGCTATGAGAGCATGTATCTTGTCAAACATGCATACTACTGTTGACCACATGAAAACATGGATAATGAGATACAAGGGAGCCCCATTGCACTTGCCCAAGATGATGAAGCCCAGATCATTTGAGTTGAAGGCATGTATCCGAAGTTAGATCCGGAACTATAAAGAACTCCCATAGCTCATCACTAGTTTGCAAGCTTCTCTTGCATGGGTATTCCAGAAGCATGGATGTTTTTGTGAGCGCACATGCAATTCCATCTATTAGGACACTCACTGAGGCAAAGACAAAGGCACAAGTCCGACTAGACCTTGACTTGTACTTTGATGAGTGGATGCACATAGCCACCAACACAGACTTGGCGACCAGTGAAGACATCATGCATTAGTATGTCGCTGATCCGACCGCACTCAAGACAATGATCCGCATGTTATTAGATGAGTTGGATAGAGGAGCTAGAGAAGTGTACCCAAATGCAATGGAGGCAAGAGTTTGTCTCTAGAAATATGTCACCATACAGTACATGAACACCATCGCGGACTACCAAGCTTGGCATTAGTTCGCTACTGTCGACCATTGTGAGGATGTCAAAGAGCTTGTCTTCCCACAGTTGTTTGAGTCTAAGTAATGTCTTACATGGCTTTCTCAAGCCTAATTTGTCTCGCATGTGTACATTTTCAGGTTGTATGTAACGTCTTGTCAAGTGCAAGTTCAAGTGTCGATAGTTGAATGTAACAGTCGTAGAGTAGTTGAAGAGTCGTGAGGGTGGATGAACAGGCACAAAGGGTAATGTCAAGGGTCACCCCACCCTTTTCTATATATAGTCCCTCATAAATCATTATAGAGGCTTTTGGTCGACCAAGCTTCCGATAGGAGTATCTTAGAGAAAGCTTGGATAGTATTGTAACGAGCCTCAGCGTCTCCACAGTGCAGAGATAGTATATCTCTTTGGAGGAGCAGGCTGCAATGATTGTATTGTTCCGTTATTGAGACTAGTAGTTGGTTATGGTTGTACTATATGATTCGAACTTTCACTTATTAATATAACATACCTAGCATGCTTCATGCATATGTTGTTATTGTGTTTCAGCTATCTTGTTTACTCTAATGATATATGCATATGTTTTCTAACGCATGTGTGTATAGACTCTTTCTATATATATAATATGAATCTTATTGAAATTTGTTGTTGGTTCAACTATCACTTTGGATTGTTAGCTTACTTTCTTTCCAGTTGGTGATGCATATTCGCTCATGTGTTCCCTTCTTAGTTGCGTGCTTTCACAAGTTTCCAAGGGGTGCACTCACATCACTCTCCACATGTTAGAACCATTCATACACCTTCCTTGGCTTGCTACACATGTCACACCCTTGCTCCCAATAGGGACATCTTACTTGCCTCTGTGTGCAACCATGTTCAAGGTCATAATGTGTGACCCACTGCTGAGTCTCCTACACCAAACAGTCTAAGGTCTAGTTGGGACTTCTTATGAGGGAGATCCCCTAACATTTTGGTGGGTCTACAACCGTCAACACCTCCATATTCTACTCCTACCTCTTCTTTTTCTACTTTTTCATCTTCTTCTCCTGCCTCTTCTTCTCCTTCTTCTTCTTCAAAACTTAAGGATGGGTTCTCACCAACTGCAAGGACTTGGGTCTTAAGGAAGGCTTCTTTGTTCATATATCTTAATGTGGACTAGAGGACATGAACTCTTGATTTACTCAATGCGTCCTCCATTATTAGCTTGATGAGATCATGGTGTGCTAATTGTTGTTTCTTTCCATCTTTCACCTTATGTCTCATGTCTATGATGGAATGTAGGAGAAAATAAGGCACACTGAGTCTTTGGGCTATGTCCAATATCACTCGAAATCTCAATTCATGGAGCAACTTGAACTGATAGCCATAGACTACACCCAGTATTCCTTCACAAGAAATGAATTTAAGGATGTGGTATCCTACCGCATCCCATCGATAGGGAAGGCTCTCCCTTCTGACCCCATTTTTGTCTTCAATTAGTTTCTCATCTTTTGTGAAGAAAATTTTCTTAGCAAGGGAATTGTTGGCCTTTTCTTCTTTTCTCCATTGGAACCCTAAAGGAAGTGTTTTCACCCTATTGATCACCTTGGGATTGATGGTAATGGGTACCCCTCTCACCACAGTGGTAGCACTTTTTCTTTCTTGAGGTTTAGAGCCATGGAAAACTCATAAGTTATATCATCATCATATTCTTTGAGCAACTCAAAGAAGCCTAACCAGTGATGCATCCTGAAGATGTCTATGACAAGGGGATGAAGGTCAATTCTCAATATATCTATGGGTTCTCCTATTGAATCCCCCTCCCATTTTCTTCTATATTTTTAGCTAGGTGTAGGAGGTTTTATGGCATAGATTCAATATGTATTCAAGAATAGTTGAGAGCTAAACTTTAGTTGGTGACTGTAATTACTAAAACTCCTTATAGCCAAAAAATTATTTACTCTTATTTCCCCAAACTCCTTTTAATTCACAAGGTCACTATAATTAGTAAGACAGTTCAGAGCATAGCAGTATGAAAATCATGGATAGAGGAGAGATATACCACTTACTTCTCATTGTAATGCCTAGTATCGTGACAATTGAGGACCAAGTTGACCCTAGGCATGGTTCTTGCACCCTTGTAGGATTCCTGTGGAATTTTAGTGTTTCATGTAGCTTCCTATAGCCTTATGCATTTCCTGTAGTTATTTCTTGTAGCTTCCTCCTCTAAGATTTCCATAGTAGGGTTTGACTTTGTTGATGGCTTCCCAAGCTGATCCCTACCTCCTTGATTTCGAAATGAGCAAAAAATGTAGGAAAGTTTTGGTTTTATGCTATTTATGGTCAAGGATTGGAGCACTTTGCCAGCTGTTGATGGTAGTTTTCCTCATTTGGACCATTGGCCCACCTCGGGTGATCATTAGCGTTCTCCTCATAATCATCACCCACTCCCTCTCAACTGATTTCAACTCATGTGACACTTTTGTGTGGCATGTTGACTTAGGATTAATTTTTGTTCACAAGTTGAGGGTGGCCAAGTTAACTGGCCACCTCCAGCATATGGAAAAGACCTTTCCTTGACATTTACACATTTTTCATTATTTCATACCTATGGAAGAGCTCAAAGTTACCATACATGTGCCTACCTGGTGCTTGATCAGTGTATGATGGAGTGTTGGAATGTTGTGCTACTACTCAAGGAAGTGCTTCCTTGCCCTTTTGTTTTTGTATTTCTTTTTCTAACATATATTTAACTACTTGTTTCTGTCCCTGTGTGCAGGTGCTTGATATCTCAAGTGTTGTTGTTGCTACTGTTATGGATTCTTGCTAGGAAGAAGCTATTGATTCTTGATAGGAAGATAAGGGTTCCCATGGATTATGGTGCCCTCTCCTCCTCTTGGATGGGAAGAAAACTAGATTTTAGGCTTGATGCAATGGTGACACATACTGCTACAGGAGATCCTATAGCAGCCCCTTTTTTATCTTTTGAAAGGTTTTTTTGTTCAAAGGGATGTTGGGAAGTAGTGTAGGGGTTTGAGGATGATAACAAATCCTTGATGGAGTAATGAAGGGTTGTGACAATGGAGGAAATGTCCTCTATTTTTATTTTTATTTGCTTATTATTATTTTTTTTAATTTTCCTTTTTTTTAATGAGACAGAGATTAAGTATGGCGAGATGGTGATTTTTTTGTTAATCATAGATGCATGGATGATGGGTGAGTGGTTGGATCAAGTGAATAGAACCTAATCAACCTAGGATAGGCCATGCATAAATATTTTTCTATCAGATCCCTTTTCCTGTAGCATTTTAGGACATCCTGTAGCAAATGAGAGAATGCCAAAAAGATGATTTTTGAGCCCCGAGGATGGATGAGAGTGGTAGGGACATGGTTGAAATGGATGGTATGGATTGGATGGTGGGTGGAATGAAACTTTAGTATGATGTCCCTATAACTCTGCATTTTCCACTATCTTCAAAACCTGCAAAATCTCATAATTTATTAATGGACAGGTTGGAGTTCCCTGTCATGGTATTCTTTTTGTTTTCTTTTTCTTTTTCTTCTTTTTCTTTGAGGGACACATAGCCTGCCTCAAGATACATTTTCAACTTGCTTGCCTACCCTAGGTGCCTCAAGGGAGGTTTTCACCCGGGGATCTTTTATTTTTCCTTTTTATTTTTACTCACTCTTGGGTTGCCACAAGGAGTTTTTCAACCTAATAGTTGGCCTCATATGCCTCATGGAGGTTTTCAACTAGGCCTCTTATTGTTTTTTTATCTTTTTCTTCCTTTCACAAATAAAAAAACGTTTTCAAGAATGTTGTGACTTGGAAGCTGGGATGCTTCCAATCACATTTACCTCCTTGCTAATGGTGTTGATGAACTCTTCCCTAGATAGAGATTTTTTTAAGCCTTCAATATGTATCCATTGACAAACAAGGGAATATCTTCCTCATCAACGATCATGATTTGAACAAATCCAATGTCATGGCACTTCTCTATCATGTATGGGCCTAATCACCTTGTCATCAATTTCGCTTTAAATTACTTGAACCTGGATTCATATAGCATACCCCAATCCCCTTCTTGAAAAACCTTTCCCTTGATGTTCTTGTCATGCCAAACCTTCCTTTGTACTTGGATAACTTTAGTGTGTAGGAGAGCCCGCATTCTGAATTCATCCAAACCATTCAACTGCAGAATCCTCTCTTGTTGTGCCTTTGTAACATCCAAATACAACTATGCTTCCATTCTCAAGGTGTTGTATTCAAACTCAATGGAGAGCACAACCTTCTTTCCATAGACCAAGTCATAAGGAGTGAAACCAATAATTGTCTTCCAAGTTGTATTATAGGCCCAAGTGGCCTCCACTAATCTATATACCCAATCCTTTATGTTGCTTCTCACAACCTTGGTGAGGATGCCTTCTAATGTCCTATTTTTGACCTCTACTTGTCCATTGGCCTGAGGATGATATGCAATAGGCTTTCTGTGCTTTATCCCATGCTACCTTAACAAATTTTTGATCAGATGTGATGTGAATTGAGCTCCCTGATTGGTGACTAGTTCTATATGGTACCCAAATTTATAGAATGCATTATCCTTTAAGAACTTAGCCAATTTCTCCTCTATTTCTATCTTAACATCCTTGGTCTCAACCCACTTTGTCAAATAATCAGTGCATACAATTATGTACCTTTTCTACCCTAATGGTGGATTAGTTGGCCCAATGAAATCCATGACCCACTTGTCAAATGGCTCTAAAGCCACCTAAGGTTACAAGGAAATTTCATCCTTGGGATTAGGTTTCCCCATCCTCTGGCACTAATCACATCAACTAGTGTATCTTCTTGCATCTTGGTGGAGAGTGGGCCAATAGTAGCTAGCTTGCAAAACCTTGAAAGTTGTCCTCTTGGAAGTAAATGACCTCCACAAGGACCATCATGGGAGGCTAAGAGGATGTAAAATACTTCCTTTTCCCTCACACATCTCTTCAAAATTTGATCTAGTCCTAGTTTAAAGTTATTTCCCTCGATCCAAGTGAAAGGCGCACTCTTCTTCACAATTATTCGTAGGTGATAGATTTGGAGGGAATTCTATAGCAACTAGGTAGTTGGCTATGTTAGAAAAACATGGAGAGAGAACTGAAACATAAAATAGGTGTTCATTTGGTAGTTGCTCATCAACCATCCCTTCTTCACCTGCAGGCAAAACAAGTCTAGACAAAAAACCTACAACTACATTTTCTTTACCTGACTTATCAATGATAGTTAAATCAATTTATTGTAATTGAAGCAACCATTTAATAATTCTAGCATTCACATCGGGCTTGTTAATTAAGTACTTGATAGTAGCATGGTTAGTATGCACAAAGTTTTGATAACCAGTGATGTAGTGTCTAAATTTGTTTAAGGAATGGACAATAGCTAGAAGTTCCTTCTCAGTCATACTGTAATTCAATTCATCCTCAGACATATTTTTACTAATGAAGTAAATGGAATAAGGAAACTTGTCATATATTTATCCTAGAGCTTCTCCTATAGCTTTGTCAGATGCATCAACATGGATGTGGAAAGGAAGAGCCTAATTTTGGCCTCTAAGCATGGGTACAATAGTCAATTTGTCCTTCAAGATTTCTAGGACCTAATGGAAACTATCTAACCAACAAAATTCAAAGTCCTTGACCAGTAATCTAAACAATGGTGAGGCTAATTTTTTGAATTCTTTGATAAATCTCCTATAATATCCATCTAAGACCAAGAAACTCCTAATATCCCTCTACTTTTGAGGAGTAGGGACCCTTTTTTATGATGGATTTTTATTTGGATCCACTTGTATTCCCTCCTAAGATATTGAATGGCCTAGGACAGTCCCTTCATTCTTTGAGAATTCACACTTCTCAAGAATAAGTGAGAGATTCATTTCAATGCACTTCCTTAGGACCTTCCCCAAGTTAGAGAGAGCCTCTAGGAAGTCACACCCACAGGGAGTGAAATCATCAATGTAGATCTCTACAGAGTCATGAACTATCTCAACAAAGACACTCAGAACTTCCCTTTGAAAAGTGTGAGGGACATTACATAATCCAAAACGAAGGATCCTATAAGAAAAGGTACCCCAAGGGTAGGTGAATGTAGTTTTATCTTGGTCCTCTCGGCTGATCTGAATCAGATTATAACCACTGAATCCATCTAGAAAAGAGAAGGATTTCTTCCCTGCAATACCATCATGGACTTGATCAATTAAAGTTAAAGGGAAATGGTTTTTTTTAGTGGCTTTGTTTGGTTCTCTATAATCCACACAAATCCTCCACTTTCCATTCTTCTTTGGGACCAAAACTAGAGGGGACACCCACTCACTATCTAAGATGGGGTAAATGAACCCTGCATCCAACAATTTATGCAAATCTTCCTTTACTGTGTATTTGAGGGATGGGTTCATTCTCCTCTGAGGTTGGAATACTTATTTTCATCCTTTCTTGATGTAGATGTGGTGAGTACACACCAAAGGATTCACTCCCTTCATTTCCTTATAGCTCCAAGGAAAGGCATCTAATTGTTCTCTTAGCATGTTACACAACTTCTCTTCTTGGCTGCATAATAGAGAGGGGTTGATTTCAAAGTTTTAGATGGACTAAATTCTATCATTTTGAAATGTGTGGAACTTGGGTCCACTACGCATAACTCAGTCGAAGGATTACCCTCATATTTCTTCATAAGATCATAAAGGGGTATGGTGTTGGGAGGCTAGTTCTCAACGATTTGGTTAATGAGGTCATCTTCATCAGGTTTCCCCCTTCCTATGACAACATCTAAGGTACATATTGGATAGGATGTGGTATGATACAATTCATCTTCCTCCTCCTCTTCAAACCATAGTGGCAATTCATTCTTAAGGGATGGTTCAGCAGGAGGGTACAATACCAATTGTTTAGACAAATGCCCATTCTTAATGATCATGTTCCCAACTCTACAACTTATTTAAGCATCAACAGTGACTAGCCATGGTTTTACAAGGATGAGAGGGTAGCCATTGAATTTGGTCTTGGGATGGAGAACTAGGAAGTCAGTTGGATACTCCCAGGAATCAATAGAGACAATTACATTCTCAATGACCCCCTCATGATCCCTGTGGACATGTCTGCAAGTTGCAGCACTGTTGTGGTCTTTCTCAAATATCCTTGGAGGTTTATTTTGAGCATGGTTTCCTTCGTAATCACATTGATGGAAACCCCAAGATCAATCAACATGTGAGGGAAAATGATGTCATCAATGCGTACATTTACCACAGGATTTCCAGGATTTAGATACTTTGTGCAAATCACTCTCCCCAACATCATATCAGACAATTGACCAATAAAATTGATGGTAGGGGTGTCTGTATTTGTCCTCCCAGGATGTTTGAAGCATTTTTGTTTTAAAATATTATTGTATATGGGAACATCCCTGATAGCTTGGAAGAGTGGGATTTGTAGACATAAGTTTTTCAATTCTCCCAAAATTTTAGTCTCTTATGGGGTGTGTTGGTTAGGATGGATCAATCTTTCAGGAAAAGGAAGTGAATTGGCTTAAGGAACACTCTCTTCCTTTCCTTGTTCAAGCTTCTTAGGTGGAGATGGAGGTTGGTTATCTGGTAGCACTCTTCTAGACTTGAAGTTAATTTCTTGAATCTCCACAACATATGCATGCTAAGATGTCTCTCTAGTATAGACCTGTTGTGTCTTCTTGTTGTTCGGGTTTGGATTTGGTTGATCATGCATCTAAGGTTGCATGGGTGGATCAGGATCAATGATTTGTGGCTGATATGTAGTTGGAGGTAGTAAAGAAAGATGTTGGTTGAATTGAGGCCTCCAACCTTGTGATGGGGTATTCCACTAAGGAGCTAGAGAAGCGTATGGATGAAATGATTAATTGGTCGGTTGGGGAGGATATTGAGGTGCATAATACTAAGGAGAAGGTATGGACCATGAAGGGTGAGTAGGAGAACACCGAGGGGGTAGGGATACATTCTGATTGTCATGGTAATAGGAATAGGATGCACCATGCATGCCCTACTAGTATGGCCTAGATCCTTGAAGCCTCCTTTGGTTGATATAGCAGAGTTCTTCAGCCCCACCTTCAGCCCCTTGGTATACAAATTTCAATCTAGGACAAGAAGGACACTTTTTTGTGGAATGGTTATCCTCATAGACAGAGCAAACCTCTATAACATTCAGTGGACATTCATTTCTAGGGTGCCTCCTAGTGAATTTAGGGAAAAAGATAGCTAAGGCTCTCTTTCCTTCCTCTCGTTTCCTCTTGATCAACATGGTGTCCATTTGTAGAGAAAATGTGTGCAACATTTCACTTTTAAATTCCTCCAACATGTTTCTAATTTCATTTTTGATAGATGTGCTGGAGGAAGAGGAGTTGTCCAAAGCTTGACTAACCCTATCCTTCTTTCTAGAAGCCCTATAATGGTTTTTGAATACTGCCTTGATATCAGTATAGGGTAGATCATAAATGTCCCCTCTAGACAACATGTTTAGGGTTTCCGGTATGTCTTCCCTGATTCCTCTAAGGAGGAATAACTTCAGTAATTTAGGATCAAGGGTGCATCTAGCCATTTTTTAATTGAGTTCAAACCTTTCCTCATAATCTTCCAATGATTCATCAGGTCCTATGGTCATTCTAAATATTTCCTCTTTGGTGTCTTTAGACCTACAATAGTCCCTGTACTTTTTGTTAAAGGATTACTTCATTTGAGCCCGGGTAGTGATGTTATCCCCAAGTATACCCATGAACTAGCATAAGGTTGCATCCTTAAGGGTGGATGGGAACCACTTTAGCTTCTTTTCAACAGAGGTATAATCATACGTTCTGCAGATGACAGAAAACTCAAATAAGAAGGTATTAGGGTCCTCTGAGGTTAGGCCATGGAAGTGAGGAAGGGCATAGGGGATTATATTTTTCATCCTAGTATCTCCATTACTCTCTCTAATGGGAAAAGCACCCTCATTCTTGTTTTTAGCCTCATTTAAGTTTCATCCATTGGGTAAGTGTGTGGAATGGTCTCTTCTTCTTCTTCCCCAATAAGCTCTTCAAAGATTTCAAGTTGTTCACCTAAGGCATCCTCTAACTCTCCTATAGTCAAAGATGGAAGATGAAAATCACCGAAGAAGAAGGAAGGTTAATTATTTGTTGGTGTGGGGGTATTTGGCAAGAATTTCCTTGAAGCTTCTCTACTATTGTGAGGCATGAAAGAAATATATTTTTTCTTTTATGAGTTCTTTTCAAAACCAAATGCAAGACAGAAAGGAAATAAAGATTAACATCCATCTAGTAATTGAACAATCAAAAGAAAAAGAAGAAATTTAATCTACCTAGACACCTCCCCCGCAATGGCCCCAAAATGTGATGAGCCCCAATATTGTAACAAGAATGTTGCAATAAGCAAGGCTACCAACTTTACTTTATCAACTCATTGTTTCGTACAAACTTGGAGGTGACAGTGTTATACACATAGAAGATGCATCATTCTACTCATGTCACTTCTCAACTGGGGCACTTGACAATTAGGGTTCCAAACCATTCCTCTATTGAACTAAAAGGAGTCTAACTACTGAAAGTAGAATGCAAAGGCTAGTTCTAGTGTAGAGAAAGTAAATGCTTGTCAATTTAGGAAATCAAAGCTGCCAACTTGTAAATACTATGAAATGACATAAAACATCTAGCTATGAAATGACACAACTCACTTGCATAAAGGGAAATATGCTAATATTGCACTTAATCATCTAGCTACTAGGGTTGCTTGAAAAAAGAAGGTTATTCTATCATTTCAGAATTCAAATGTGCATGCATTAACTATCTCATTCATAGTTGCAGAATAGATAAAATTTACAATTGCTAAATCCATAAATATAAAATTTAATGTTATATGATCTTATAAAGGGAAAGGAATGAAAGGACTGGTCTAGGTGGAACTTTTGGTCACGGAGTCCAAGCTGAGGGGTTAAGCTACTCCTACACTAGGCTATGATATCATTTCAAATCAAAATAGGGTCAAAACAGGTTGTTAATAGATTGCTATAGGAAATTGTTGTAGGATGTCCTTAACTACTACAGGATGCCCTGAACTGCTACATGAAGTTGGCTAAGAGGTTTTGGAGGGTAAGAATAGTTAAATGAAGTATTAGAAAGGTGTATGACATTTGTAAAAGGTGTAGGGAAGGGAAAAATCACCCAAGGCCAAGCCCAACACTCCAAGAAGGCCGTATTTTCTTAAGAAAACTAGCTCACAGTGGCTAGAAAACAGAGGTTCAGAATATGGGCTTGTATGCAGTAGCAGAAGGTAGAGAAGGCCTTGATGGAGTTGGCAGTAGGAATCCATGCCTATAGATCAAAAACCCTATAATAAAACCTGATTCTCTTTTCATTTACAAATAATTACATGTCAACGTGGAAAATATGAGTTGAATTTTGAACATTTGATCTAACTATTGCTAAGTACTAGATCTATGAAACAGACTACCTCCTAAGATACAACAATCTTAAGAAGTAGCATAAAAACTATAGATATTTCCAAGAAATCATAAACAAATATCTAACTAGGGGTGAAACTTAATTTATGCCATGAAAAGAACATAAACTCTATTTTTGGGTTGTCAGAGTGGGGTCCACTAATCATGATCCCATGAGGGATATGAAATAGGGGTCACTGTCACAAGCATTTTGATATATTTTCCTTCACTAGACTACAACACTAATGCACTTTTTAAGCTAATGGAAGCATGGATAAGAAACAACTTAATTAACTTTATAAGCTAAAACGAAACATAAATAGATGTCAGTAGTTTATCAACATTCCAAGCTAAGAATATAGATACAAGAGAGGATCTTCTATTACTAGGGTTGGGCACTAACCCAAGAGCTTCAGCCCTCTGAGTCAACTCAATGTCGGATCAAAACATAATTTCTCATTATCAATAAAAAGTGTCATATACATCATAACACTAATAGTCAAATGTGCTTCATCTTAATGGCCTATTTCCTACAATAAAACTTCCAATCATAATAAGTCCCCTAACTTGTTTATTTATTCAACAAATGGAGCTACCAAAATATCCCGAGAAAATAGGATACTTGGCTCCCTAACTCGAGTATTGATAGGTCCAACTCTTCCTTCACTTGAACTAGCTTGGTTTCCAATGAACTTTTCCTGCTTCGCTACTAGTGAACTTGATCTGATGAGATAGAGTGGGAGACCTTCAAATGATTTGAGTTAAGGAGGGAGACCACCTCCTAGAATCTCTCTAGCTTGTCTACTCCTATTTCCTACACCCAAATCAACTCAAACTTTCTCTAATTCCTACATTTAACACACATTAGGACACATGACATAGTAGCACATATTTACTCCTCACATTAAACATAACATAACAAAATCTGTGGATAAATGTGAGGAAATACAATTTAATAAGCTAGAGAATGGCATGGTGACCCTTATAGTTTACCTATTGATGAGCCTCATCACTGCTATGGCCTAAGAGATCCAGAACAATAGTAGGACCTAGGGACAAGTTGTCTAAGTGGTTGACATGTCTCCTTAGGGTTATGGTTTCGATTTTGGATGACTGTGTGTGATGTTTTGTCGATTCCACTTCCTTAAGGTCACATAGGAGGTCGACTTTGATCATAGTAGCATCTCGTCTCATGTTTACCCCAGTTGGCATGGTTACTTGGGTGGATGTGGGAGGACGGTATTACATTGATATTATAAAGGACCATTTTTATATTACATTATAAAAAAAAAAAAGGATTAACTATACCCTCATTTTACAATTAAACCTTGTTTCTAAAATAAAATTGGTCTAACCTTGCACATCAGTTGAAACATTATAAATCCCACCATCAATTTAAATCTTTAATGAATAGTTCGTATCTATTTTGGATTCACAATTTGTGCTTAAATTAACATGCAAACTATTTTTGAAAAGGTAAAACCACCTTAGAGACATGTAGCAATGAAACATTCATGTCTAGCCAATTAGCCATTTATCAAAACCATTTGAGATTGGGCCAGACTTATGTGTCCAGAATATTAATGGTTTAGATGATGATACTATGCACTTGTTCAATCACAAATTGACACTTGGTACTTATAATTAATACATCAACCTTAAGAGTAAATCATATTTTATTCCCATTTTTTTGCATTCAATTGCATAAATATAAAGCCTACTAGTGGTCTTTGTAATGCTCAAATAAGGGTTGCACTACATTCTCAGTTAGTTGAGAATTTTATAGAGGTATTTCCTATTTCCCTTAAGTTAAAATCTGTTTCTATTTTTATTATATCCTAGCATCTATGAAAAAAATAAATAAAAATTCAAAAGAGGACAAGTCACTCAAATTTTTTATAGATAATGACAGCGACATGCGCAATTCTATACTTAAGATAAATTCTTCTAAAATTTCTCTAAAATGAAGCTCTACACAATTTTTCTAATAACTTCGAATGTTTTCTGATAGGGCCATTGGGTTACCAAAAGTTCTAGTTCCAAGAACCTTTCCCTTTCTTGAATTTGTTCATATATGTTTTCAATTCTATGACCCCATTGAGATGGTTGTAAATGATAATTCGAATTCTCATAGAATTTTCTCCTTAAAAAAATAAGATATTTTCGAGGAGGATATTGAAATACATTTTGAAACACTAATTGAAAATAAAAAGGAAGAGTTCTTGATAACCTATTGTGGCAGCTACAACCACTCTCTAAAAATTTTGCTCGCATGCAAATTTTGGAGCCTACCTTGGATCCTACGATTGATCATCCTTGGTCACTTGTAGGTAAGGTGGTGATCTCAAGCTTCCCCTCCTTGATCTTAAAAGTTGTTCATGTCCTCATCCTTATGCAGCATGTGTCATGTTTTGGCATAGGGATTATTGTTTTTCAGGCAAAGGGAATGTGTTTGACTTCAAGGGAGATCTTTTATGTATGAGTTGTTTTCATTACATAGACATGTTTCACACTCACTTCACGCACTCTCGCCATGAAGGTTGTTGCATCAAGAAGAGTATGTTATATACATTCTGGATGGTCTACATTGTATCACTAAGTGTTCGTGTGTGATCATAGTCGAGTCATATCACTGTTTACATATTTTTCAATGATCTCACAGTTAGCTCATATCTTGAGAAACCTAGCCTCACCTCGCTTCCCGAAATTGTTCACTTTTATTCTACAACCCTCAAGATTTCTCCCTTGCCTACTGGAACTCCACTTTATATAGAGACCCCAGCCTCGCTTAGCATCCAAAATTGTGCAGTGGTTTCCTCTAGTCTCCTTCCCCCAGCTGGAACCCACTGTCTCTAGAAGCTGCATAATATTGTCCCTCAACTGTTAAGTCTACTTTGCAACCTGAAATTATGCAGATGTGTCCTCCCAGAACCCATCCCATAGTAGTGCCTTCCATCTATAAACTATGTAGTATTACCTATAAGCTTCTTGGGTTGCACTACACTCAGAAACTACACAAAGGTGTCCTCCCAGGACCCCATCCCGCAGCAGTGTCTTGTGCCTCAAAACTATGTAAGGTTTTCCAAGCTGCACTATCTGTCTTGCATTTAGAAACTATGCATATGTTCCTCCCAGGGCTTCATTCTAGCAATAGTCACTACCCACTAAAAATGTGTTGATATATCACTCAGTGACTACAAGAAAAGGTGACATGATGAGATAACTCCCAAGGAGTTGAGGAGAAGGACCAAGAGAGCAAGTGATATATCAAGGGTAAGTATGCTAAACAAAGAACACCTTTCAAAGTACACCTCTTAGTTGAGTTTGCAGGACTACTTGTCATTGTCATATCATCCTGTCTTTAGTAACGTGCATGTGTGCAAACACAAAAAATCCATTTCATGTGTTTCCTCTACATGCCTTGCTTTCTTTTCTGTTGTTTAACCAATCGTCGTCTTCAGCATGTTGATTGCTATATCATGCTTGCGACCTTGTTCTGGTGATGCTGAAGGTTTCTCTTTGTGTGTGAGTTTTTTTCGCTATGTAAACATCTATCGTACTCAGATGAAGTTGTAAACAATGTCACACAATTCTATTTACGACCATTCAATGATCTATCTCGAGTGTTGCACTTGTTGCTCTCAACCTTTAGACATTGACACTAAGACATGTTGTCTTGTTAATTTGAGGTTCCTTATCATCGAGTCATGTTGAGTGTGTGTTTTAAATATCATGTATACACAATTTCACTCACTCACATACATTCATTTTTCAGAAGATCTATTGACTGGACAACCCTCCATCAATTGGACCTCCACTGAGATGCACTGTGCAGTCTCAGCCCTCAATGGCCTTGCAATGTTGCCCAAAATTGTGCATAGCTTGAGGATGTCCTCCAGGCAATCTAAATTGCATAGTTCTGGAACCAATCCAACTAACTATCACCCAGAACAACGCAAAAGTTTCCAAAGAAGCCATCGTAGTCTACACTTACTACAAACTTATCCATCAAGCTTCCCATTGGTCAACTAGACAATTTGACTTGAGCAATGACCCAGGGATGCACTCATCTAAAAAACTGTGTAGTATCTATCTAGCTTTCCTACCTAAACTACGTAAAGAAACTACACAAACATGAGGGACAAGCACCTGATGCCTTTATCTACACTATCCTGGGAAATTGTGTAGTTCTGCCAAGCAGTCCCCCTGCTGGCATGCTCTCCACTCCTCCTGAAACATGCACCATTTTCATTGATATTCCATTTGCTTCCTCACACCCTGCTCAGACTGGAAACTGTGTAGTCATGTCCTACTCAATTTTCTCCCAAAACTGCACAGTTCTGACCAATAGGCTCCCGCAGCCTGATCCTGACCTCATCTAGAAAACTATGCAGTTTTCACTTCGAGTGCCTCCTATTGTCCGTACTACCTTGCCTGGAAAAACTATGCAATTCTCCCTTCCAGTTAAGACATATGCTATAGATGTCACTATTTTCCTGGACTGCTCAACCTAGCCTCTCAGTGATCTCTACACAGTTTTTCCCGACAATGCTCCGAAGCCTCATTTCCCAACTTGAAATTTTCTCTGCATAGTTTCAGAGCCTTGTCCTCTCTCCTGATCACCTGCACCTAGAAAGAAATAAAATGAATCATGGTAGACTAGGGGAGTTCTAGATTTTATGTCGTCTTGTCATGAGTTATTGCAGAAATAGGTACATGGATGAGACATGGCATGACGACGAATGAGATGAGCAAGGAGCACATGCTAGAAGACGTGCTTTCACACACAAAGCGTACCATGTACCAAGCAAAGGAGACACATGCACATGCATGAACCATCAAGCGAACACCAAGACCACTAAAGACTCCACACACTTTGACATGCTGAGGTGAAGCTATGGTACACCACAAGCACACTCATCACTCAACAACACAACAACTCAACACAAATAGCATAGCCAGTATGTGCATACCATCAATGTCATGTCGATTTATGTCATGAGTCACCTCGGCCACATCACTACTTTGGTTCATACTTGTGTAATCAATATACTATAATGTGGAAGTCCAAGAGACCCAAGGATGAAGTCAAGGATTCATGTAAGTCAAATAATCATGAGGGAATTCAAAGAGTCACCAGGGCTAGTTTCACCCTTGGCTATATATACCCCCTCATTTGTACATGCAAAGAACTTTTCACCTTGGCTCCTCCCACATAGCCTTGAGAGTCTGTAGTGTTTTCTTTGAGGAGAGAGCAGTGACTCCAATGCTCCTCTACTTGGGCTAGTCATGTATGGTGTATGAATGTGTCTTGGAACTTTCGCTTAATTCAAAAACCTGTCACAAGCAAGCACGTTTTCATGCATGCATTATATTTGTTTGTAAGACTATTCTTTAAACACTTGTAATGCATGTTTACTTAACTTGTACTAGGATATTTGAACTACTTTGGTTATTCTAGTGCATATATTGTCCAAGGTGTGTTGTAACGATTGATATTGTTGTCTCATCCATGTGGTACTCTGTCAGACACTAGACAAATTCATTCGTGTATATTTGTTATAATTACCATCGCATCTATGTGCACTACTCCGCTGGGTGTTGTACATGCTATTCATTTACCTGAGTGTTTGTCATTGTCGCATCCATGTGGACTACTCCATCGGAGGCTATGCAAATCATGTTGTGTTGTGTGTGTCTCTACCTGAGTTGGGATTACTCCCTCTCGACCAGAGTCTCACTTTCATCCTCCCCCTCTGGAGTGAACGAACTTAGACACAAGTTACACTAAGGACTCACTAGGCACATGCACCTTGTTTTTTGAAGACCAAGTATATCAATCTCATGTGCTAACAAGAAAGAGCTAAGGCATATCTTTAAGATAATGGAAACTGGGCCATCATACCAGATGGGACTCCTACACCAAATGGTGTGAGGTATACTTGGGACTACATACGAGGGAGATCCCATGAATATTGGAGGATCCAACACTGTCAACATTATGGCACTAGAAGGAGGACCAGATGACAAGCTAAGCCCTCACAATCTATTTTGAATCTCTGCTCATTTATCATGACTAACCATACAATTTGTCTTCCAAAATGTATGTCTTATGGAAAGGAATTTAAAATCTTGGAGAAGTTTTGGAATGACTTGTCACGTAACACATACGATGGCGAAGGCAGAGTAGCCTTGCTTAGACACACAGTTGCCTTCGTAGGCTCCTATGAAAGTCATGAAATCCAAGAATATTACATGACCTGTGCATTGTTCACATTCACACTTCGAAGGCACCGACTGCTATGGTGTGCCATGCCACCTGAGAAATCTATTCACTCTTTCTCTCAATTGATCGTAGAGATAACTCATGATTTCAATCATTTTGATTGTAAAGCATCAATAAAGAAATTTTGAAATTATGGAAAGCACCTTATGAATTCATTGAACAATTTAACACACGCTTTGGTGATCTTGCATATCAATTTCCTGAAGATGAAATTGACTAGGGATTCCTCGATGGAAGATTTAAGTATCTTCTTCACATATCTGAAAATCCATGATTCTTAGAATCATTCAAATACCTCCTATCAGACCTCGGTGTTAGAGCTACCAAATCTAAGACGGACAAGGTCATTGTCACAAGTGATTGTCCATTCTCTTCTCATCAAATAGTTCTAGCTCCACAGTGCGAGGTGGGAGAAGGTACACGCACATCTATTGAACTCTCACATCCTTCTACCCCACCTGATCTCAATGTCTGCGCAAATTTCGCTTGCAAACCTACTGGTTGTCATGTGGACTCGTTCCCTCAACCTCCATCCCCATGTTCCATTGATCCTATGGATTGTATGGTGTTGTGTTCTCCCATTCTAGACTCCACATCTTCTGTTCATTAGGATCAAGTTGTCAATGGAATTGGTGTTGTGCAGCCAAACTGTGCTATCATTCATGGTGACTGTGTGCAAGAATATGAAGAAGAACCCTTGGTAAAGGATGACTCCCTTCCATCTGCACCTCATCTGCTCTATCCTGACATCTCTTTTGATTCTTCCACTTTTGATTTTCCCTGTGAAAACCCATCCCCAGATGTTTCTACTTCCGATCATTCACAGGATACGCCAAATGTCAACCTATCATTACATTAAGAATAGGACACATATTCCTCTAGAAATTCGTCCCATCTCTCATCTACCATTTTTTAAAACACAAAGGGTGAACTTTCTTGTTTCTCATCTACCCCTCTCCATGATTAATAAAATCATGAGGATGCCAACAAACATCCCGAAATTTTTGATCATGGTTGTCGTGATCTCTGTAGTTCTTCATTTGATCATGATGTTGATTCACTCGTTGTTAATCTTTCTAATCCACTGGCCTCCGACGATCTATGTATTGACGAAGTGGAAACCTCGTAGGTTGTCGAGGCACTTTAACCTGAACTCATCACTCTCTGCTCCTCATCACTCTTTGCTTCCCATTAAAGATCAATCTGATACAAAAACTTCACTTCCTCCATGTGAATCACATGATCCCATCGCTCATGCCTTAGAAAAATCTTACACAATGATCACACTTGCAAAGAATAAGTTGTCTATCTTTCTCATGTTTGCTCATATGTCATAGTCCAAAGGGTGTGTATGTTTATTTTCTGCACACAATATGTCACAACACCATGGTACGTCTACAGAATTTTTTCCTTGTGCATTCGCTCTTTTCTTTTTTGTGGATGCTTTAGAACTCGAAGAGTGTTGGTCTTTGTTGTTCTATCTTTCTTGTTCACTGGTTTACATGCATATCTTTCTCTTTTGACGTGCCTTCACCAACATGGTCTATCCAATGCTCTGGTGGCTACATTGGAAATATCAATTTACGTGAGTAGGCCCATGCATTGTTTAGCATAGGAGAAGGAGTAGTCCTTGCTTTCTTGCTTTGCTTTGCTTTCTAGTTTGCATGTTTTCTTTTCTTTCTTACTTGATTTGGTTTCCTTGCTTGTTTTGTTTTCTTACTTGTTTTTATTTCACTTTACTTTTTCTTTTTTATTTTTCTTTCTTTGAATACTTGTACCCGTAGGTTATCCTCTCATGAAACCGTGTTTAGTTCTCGAGGCAAGCCAGGAAAATCTAAGAGGAATTGTACAGCTATCAACATCTGGCTATATCTTGTCCTCTCTCTTTATGAAGAGATTGTTGTCTTCAGTCGATGATTCTTTGATGGAAAATATGTTCTGCTTAGAGTGAGCCTTGGTGAAAACACAACGCTTGCACTATCAACTAGTATCACCTACTCTAATCAGTTCTTTTGGGTTAACCCTTGTTAGCTCCATCAAGTAGAGTAAGGTGAAGGGGAAAACCTTCAAAAGTATGTCAGAGGTATATATAACATACTTCTCTAAATGAGCAACCTCTTTTACTCTCAATAAGTCAGGATCCCTCTTCTGACTCTGAAATAAATAGGTGCCTGTGCATAGTTCTTTGAAAAAATGAAAAAAATTGAAAAAAATGAAAAATTGAATAATTCGAAAGAAGAGAAAGGCTTTCTTCACAGAGAGGTGATACAAGTAACTCCATCGGGGTACTGACCAGGCTCGCTGGCAGTGAATCAATTCTTGTGTTCCTGCGTTACTCCATCGGGGTACTGTCCAGGCCTACTGGCAATAGAGCAACACCAAAGATGAAACTTAAACTCTGACAGTTATATTACTTGTGCATCAATATACCCCTCATCTCCAATCGAAACAACTAAGTTGACATGTCTTGGAATTTGTGTTGTCCAATCAAGATAATGATAGAGACTACTTCTTTCACACAAGCTAGTACGGAAGCCACCATGATCAAATAATCGAACAATACTTCTGGAAGGGTTAGACTCACTTTTCACAAAATAAGGTGCATACAAACAGGTGGAGTTCTACTAGTGTGTCGCCAATGTTGTAGCGGCTACAACCACCCTCCAAATTTTTTTCTAGCATGAAAATTTCATAGCCTACCTCGGATCTTGCAATCAATCATCCTTGGTTTCTTGTTGGTAAGCTGCTGATCTCAAGCTTTCCCTCCTTGATCTTAAGAGTTGTTCATGTTCTCATCTTTATGAAACATGTGTCATCTTTGGGTATATGGAATGTTGTTTTTCATGCAATGGGAATGTTTTTTTCTTCAAGGGAGATCTTGTACGTATGAGTTGTTTTCACTACATAGACATGTTTCACACTCACTTCAGGCACTCTTGTCATGAAGGATGTTGCAACAAGAAGAGCATGTTTTATACATTTTGGATGGTCTATGTTGTATCACTAAGTGTTCATGCATGATCATAGTCAATTCCTATAACTATTTACATGTATTTCATTGATCTCACACTTAGCTCATGTCTCGAGAAACCTAGCCTAATCCAACTTCCCAGAACTGTGCACTTTTCTTTTGCCACCATCAATATTTCTCCCTTGCCTACTGGACCTTCATAGTGCATAGAGACCCAACCTCCCTTGGCATCCAAAACTACACAATGGTTTCCTCCAAGCTCCTTCCCCCAGCCAGAACCCATTGTCTCTAGAAACTACACTGTATTATCCCTTAGTTGCTCAATCTACCTTGAAACCTGAAACTGCATAGATGAATCCTCTCGGAACCCATCCCACAGTAGTGCCTTCCATCCATAAACTGTGCAGTATTGCCTCTTAATTGCTCAGGCTTCACTACACTCAGAAACTACGCAATTGTGTCCTCCTAGGACCCATTCCTGCAGGAGTGTCATGTTCCTCAAAACTACGTAGAGTTTTCCAAGTTTCCCTATTTGTCTTGCATTCAAAAACTATGAAGATGGCCTCCCAGGGCTTCATCCTGGCAACAATCACTGCCCACTTAAACTGCATTTACCTATCTCTAAGTGACTACAGTAAAATGTGACATGTTTAGTATCCCAAGGAGTTGAGGAGAAGTACCAAGAGACCAAGTGATGGAAAAATATCAAGACCACATGCAAACTCCATCGGATGCATGATCATCTCAAGGTCAAGTTTGGTATGCAAAGAACACCTTTTAAAGTACACCTCTTAGTTGAGTTTGCAGGACTACTAGTCATTGTCATATCATCCCATATTCAGTAACATGCATGTGTACAGACACAAAAAAGTCATTTCATGTGTTTCCTCTACATGTCTTGCTTCCTTTTGGCTTGTTTGACCAACTTTCATCTTCAACATGTTGATTTTTATGTCATGCTTGCAACCTTGTTCTGGTGATGCTGAAGGTTTGTCTTTGTGTGTATGATTTGTGTTCACTATGTAAACATCTATCGCACTCACACACGAAGTTGTAAACAATGTCGTGCACATGTTGTCACATTCATTCAGTGATCTATCTTAAGTGTCACACTTGTCGCTCTCAACCTTTAGACAGTGACACTTAAACATGTTGTCTTGTTGGTTTGAGCTTTCTTGTTGTAGAATCATGTTGAGTGTGTGTTCACAAGGTCAGGTATACACAAGTTCACTCGCTCACACACCTAGCCATTTTTTTGAATATCTATTGATCGGACAACTCTCCATCAACCAAACCTCCACTAATTTGCACTGCGCAGTCTCAACCCTCAGTGGCCTTACACTGTTGCCTAGAACTGCATAAAGCTTTAGGTTTTCCTCTAGCTAGTCTAGACTATGTAGTTCCATAATCAAGCTAGTTCTCTATCACCCAGAACAATGCAGAATTTTCCCCTGAAGCCATCATAGTTTGTGCTTCCCACAAGCCTATCCATCAAGCCTCCCATTGGTAAACCAAAAAATTTGACTTGAGTAGTGATCTGGGGTAGCACTCATCTCCAAAACTACGCAATAGTTGTCTATCCTGCCTGCCTACACTGCCTGAAGAAACTATGTAGACATGAGGGGCAGGCACCTGCTGCTTGTCACTGCACTATCGCAGGAAATTGTGCAGTTCTGCTAGGAAGCCCCCCTATTGACCTGCTCTCCACTCCTCTTGAAAATTGCTTAGTTTTCAATGACAGTCTACTTGCTGCTCAGCACCCTACTCAACCGAGAAACTGCACAATCATGTCCTACTTGAATTCCTCCTAGAAATACGCAATTCTAACCAGCAGGCTCCCACAACTCAATCCCAACCTCCTCTGGAAAAATGCGTAGTTTTGATTGCCAATTCCTCCTGTTGCCCGCACTGCCTTCCCCGAAAAAACATGCAATTTTTCATCCCAACTAATCCATATCCCACATATGTCACTATTATCTGAGACTGCTCAAACCAAGCTCTTAGTGACTTATGCGTATTTTTTCCCAATTATGCTTTAGAGCCTCGCATCCTGGCCTGAAATATGCTCTGTGTAGTTTCAGAGTCTTGTCCTCTCTCGTGATCCCATGGACCCACAAACAAATGACAATGCATCATGGTAGACTAGGGGATTTCTGGATTTGATGTTCTCTAGGCATGAGTGATTGCAAAAATAGGTACATGGATGCGACATGGCACGATGATGAATGTGATGAATAAGGAGTGCATGTTAGAAGACTTGCTCACACACACAAATCATACCAAGTAGTAAACGAAGGAGGCACATGCACATGCATGAACCATCAAGTGAACACGAACACCATTGAAGCCTCTACACACTTTTCCATGTGGAGGTGAAGCTATGGTACACCACGAACACACTCACCACTCAGCAGCATAATAGCTAATTACCAACACCATAACTAGCATGTGCATAAAAGTAGTGTCATGTCGAGTTGTGTCAGGAGTCACCTTAGCTACATCACTACTTTGGGTCATACTTGTGTAATCAATGTACTGTAACGTGGAAGTCCAATAGACCCATTGACAAAGCTAAAGAGTCATGTAAGTCGAAGATTCATGTAAGTCAAACAATCACGAGGGAAGATAAAGGGTCACAAGGGCTAGTTTCACACTTAGCTATATATACCCCCTCATTTGTACATGCAAAGGACTTTTCACCTTTTCTCCTCCCACATAGCCTTGAGATTCTGTAGTCTTTTCTTTGAGGAGTGAGTAATGGCTCCAACACTCCACTATTGGGCCTAGTGATGTATGGTGTACGAATGCGTCATGGAAATTTTTCTTAATTCAGAATTCTGTCATAGGCCAACACATTTTCATGCATGTGTTATATGTAGAAATTTTCACTGTAGATAACCTGATAATGCAATGTACTAAAGAAAAATACTTGATCTAATTCTACTATCAAACTTTGGGGAAGCTTACTCAATTTGATCAAGATCAATCAGAACACATATAATAGAGAAGAAGAAATCATACACATGAAACACAGAAGAAAACTCTAGGGAAAGCCTCAGCTAAAAACCCCGCTATCTGTATTATCATACAAATGGAAATATCCCAAGATTACACAAAGATTTAGCTCACAAGCTATCCAGCTCTTAGTACAATCCCTCACTGCTACTCATAGATAGAATAGGCAACACTTATTCCTTCCTTTAGTCCTCCAAGCCTCCTATTTCCTTGCACAGTTTCTCCTAGGTCCTTAAGCTACCACCTATGTGTAATTACCTCACACATTACTCACTAACCTCTGAAATAACTGCGCAGTCCTGAAGGAGATAATTCCTTCTACATAGATGAGTTTCCTTTATAGGAAAATTCCTCCAACTGATAGTACGATGTCCCTTCCTTTAATCTCAATTGGGTCTCTGTCTGAACTTACATGCATTGGTTATTCATGTAGGTTTTAACCCTGTACAGAAATTACCTGCATACGAATTCTAAAGCACAGAAAATAAACAATGTGAGATCATAACACATAAAATACATATGCACAGAGATTTTCCCCTGGATCCCAAAACCGAGACTACCAGCTTGGTTTTTCATTATATTCCTTTCAATGTTACAATACATTTTATACATGACGAAGCATCCAATACCATGGACCGAAAAACCATCACGTCCAATACCATGGACCAAAAAACCATCGCATCCAATACCATGGACCGAAAACCATCGCGTCCAAAAAACATGTGTGAAAATCATGCACAAAATCATAGGTGGGTCCGCCCAACCTAACATAGGGTCCAAAACCAAAATTTTGCGGGGCGCTGCCCCAGACCCCATAAAGTGGGGTTACGGGTACCCCTCAAACCCCCTGTTAACTATGTGGAAAGAATATAACACAACCCAACAATCTCCCACTTGTTGTTTTCTTTCCACAGGGGACCGCAGCAAAGCTTAGTCATTTTTCCAGCCCTGAAACACCCATTGTTTCTCTACACCAAGAGAACTTCTCAGAGCTCACAGATTTTGTCAATGCATCTGCAGTATTCTTCAAAGTGTCCACCTTTACCAGCTACACCTTTTTGTCTTCTATCATATCCCTCACAAAGTGATACTGAACATCAATGTGCTTTGTCTTTGAATGATAAGCAGGGTTCTTTGCCAAGAAAATTGCACTTTGGCTGTCACAGTCTATCCTTATAGCTCCCTGTACTAACCCCATACTTGACCACAATCTCTGCAACCAAATTGCTTCCTTGCTTGCATGAGTGGCTGCGATGTATTCTGCCTCTGTAGTTGATAGTGCCACTACAGATTGTTTCTTACTCATCCAACTGACTGCACCTCCAAATAGGTTAAACACATACCCACTTGTAGATCTTCTCTGATCCAGATCTCCAGCCCAGTCTGCATCAACAAAGCCACGGATATCCAACACTCTGTCCAATCCTGGTCTTCCTTGGTAGCACAAACCATAATCACTAGTGCCACGCAAATACCTGAAAACCCACTTCACAGCTGTCCAGTGCTCCTTCCCTGGTTTTGACATAAACATACTCAATACTCCCACTGCATGTACAATATCTCATCTAGTACAGACCATTGCATACATCAAGCTACCGAATGCACTTGCATATGGAACACGGGACATGTCCTCTTCCTCTTCTTGTGGCTTGGGACACTATTCAGCAGATAACCTCACACCTACAGGAATAGGAACCTTCACCAGATTACTATCCTGCATATTAAACCTCTGCAATATTGTCTCGACATACTTAATCTAGTTTAACCAGAGCTTCCTCTTTGCCCGATCTCTTTTAATTTCCATGCCCAAAGTATACTTTGCAACACCAAGATCTTTCATGTCGAATTTGGAGGACAATTGGGTCTTCAAATCCTGGATAATTTCTTTGACATTTCCAACCAGCAACATATCATCCACATACAAGACCAGATAAATAACACGGTAACCAATTAATTTAAAATACACACAGTGATCTGCTTTGCTTCTGGTGAAGCCAAGTCCCCATATAAATGTATCAAATTTCTGATACCACATCCTTGGTGACTGTTTTAACCATACAGAGACTTCTTTAACTTGCATACTAGTTCTTTCTTACCCTTCACCGCAAAGCCTTCAGGTTGCTTCATGTAGATTTCCTCTTTCAAATCCCCATGAAGAAATGTTGTCTTCACATCCATCTGTTCTACCTCAAAATCAAAAGCAGCAGCAACAGATAAAAGTAATCTAATAGAAGTTACCTTGGCAACAGGAGAAAAAATATCACCAAAATCAATTCCCGGCACCTGGGAATAACCTTTTGCTACCAACCGAGCTTTGTAATTCTCCACCTTCCCTTCTGCATTTGTCTTCTTCTTGAACACCCATTTGCTGCCAATGGGTTTCCTTCCAGCCGGCAACTCCACCAGATCCCAAGCCTCATTTTTGTGCAAAGATGCCTTTTCATCAACCATGGCCTCTTTCCAGAGTTTTCCATCCTCTGAATCCACTGCTTCCTTCACAGTTCTGGGATCATCATCAGTAACAGACAAAGCAAAGTTTGAACAGAAAGCAGATGGACTATACCTTTCTGGCTGCCTTCTTTCTCGAGCTGATCTTCTCACAGCCGGAGTTTGTAGCTCTTCATCTTCTGATTCTTCCTCTGCTACAGAGCCTGATTCTTCCTCCTTTAGTTCAAACTCTATCTTCACAGGTTCCTTTGGTTGGAATTCATGTTTGATAACATCTTTCACCTCTCTAAACACCACATCTTGACTGTACAAAACCTTCCGTGTGACTGGGTTCCAAAGCTTATAACCCTTTAAACCATCCTTATACCCAATAAAGATGAACTTTTTAGATTTACTATCCAACTTGGTTCGTTTCTCCTTTGGAACATGTACATATGCATCACATCCAAATACCTTCAGAGTTGAAAGAGAGGGTTTCTTACTAGTCCATACTTCTTGTGGAGTCTTATCGTCCAACGCTGATGAAGGTGACATGTTAACCAGGTAACATGCAGTATCCATTGCCTCTGCCCAAAATTCCTGTCCTAACCCGGCACCACTGAGCATGCTTCTTGCCCTTTCCATCAATGTCTTGTTCATTCTTTCTGCGACTCCATTTT
>APFE030772236.1:0-49599 GCA_000404065.3 Pinus taeda | reverse complement strand
TTCATTATGTTCCTTTCAATGTTACAATACATGTTTATACATGCCGAAGCATCCAATACCATGGACCGAAAAACCATCACGTCCAATACCATGGACCAAAAAAAAACCATCGATCCAATACCATGGACCGAAAACCATCGCGTCCAAAAAACATGTGCGAAAATCATGCACAAAACCATAGGTGGGTCCGCCCAACCTAACATAGGGTCCAAAACCAAAATTTCCGGGGCGCTGCCCCGGACCCCATAAAGTGGGGTTACGGGTACCCCTCAAACCCCCTTGTTTAAACTATGTGAAAGATATAACACCAGCCCAATCTCCCACTTGTTGTTTTCTTTCCACAGGGGGCCACAGGGAGAGCTTAGTCATTTTTCCAGCCCTGAAACGCCCATTGTTTCTCTACACCAAGAGAACTTCTCAGAGCTCACAGATTTTGTCAATGAATCTGCAATATTCTTCAATGTGTCCACCTTTACCAGCAACACCTTTTTTGTCTTCTATCATATCCCTGACAAAGTGATACTGAACATCAATGTGCTTTGTCTTTGAATGATAAGCAGGGTTCTTTGCCAAGAAAATTGCACTTTGGCTGTCACAGTCTATCCTTATAGCTCCCTGTACTAACCCCATACTTGAACACAATCTCTGCAACCAAACTGCTTCCTTGCTTGCATGAGTGGCTGCCATGTATTCTGCCTCTGTAGTTGATAGTGCCACTACAGATGTTTCTTACTCATCCAACTGACTACACCTCCAAATAGGTTAAACAAATACCCACTTGTAGATCTTCTCTGATCCAGATCTCTAGCCCAGTCTGCATCAACAAAGCCATGAATATCCAACGCTCTATCCAATCCTAGTCTTCCTTGGTAGCACAAACCATAATCACTAGTGCCACGCAAATACCTGAAAACCCACTTCGCAGCTGTCCAGTGCTCCTTCCCTGGTTTTGACATAAACCTACTCAATACTCCCACTGCATGTGTAATATCTGGTCTAGTACAGACCATTGCATACATCAAGCTACCGACTGCACTTGCATATGGAACACGGGACATGTCCTCTTCCTCTTCTTGTGTCTTGGGACACTGTTCAGCAGATAACCTCACACCTACAGGAATAGGAACCTTCACCGGTTTACTATCCTACATATTAAACCTCTACAGTATTGTCTCGACATACTTCCTCTGGTTTAACCAGAGCTTCCTCTTTGTACGATCTCTTTTAATTTCCATGCCCAAAATATAGTTTGCAGCACCAAGATCTTTCATGTCGAATTTGGAGGACAATTGGGTCTTCAAATCCTGGATAATTTCTTTGTCATTTCCAACCAGCAACATATCATCCACATACAAGACCAGATAAATAACACGGTCACCAATTAATTTAAAATACACATAGTGATCTGCTTTGCTTATGGTGAAGCCAAGTCCCCGTATAAATGTATCAAATTTCTGATACCACATCCTTGGTGACTGTTTTAACCCATACAGAGACTTCTTTAACTTGCATACCAGTTCTTTCTTACCCTTCACCGCAAAGCCTTTAGGTTGCTTCATGTAGATTTCCTCTTCCAAATCCCCGTGAAGAAATGTTGTCTTCACACCCATCTGTTCTACCTCAAAATCAAAAGCAGCAGCAACAGATAAAAGTAATCTAATAGAAGTTACCTTGGCAACAGGAGAAAAAATATCACCAAAATCAATTCTCGGCACCTGGGAATAACCTTTTGCTACCAACCGAGCTTTGTATTTCTCCACCTTCCCTTCTGCATTTGTCTTCTTCTTGAACACCCATTTGCTGCCAATGGGTTTCCTTCCAGCCGGCAACTCCACCAGATCCCAAGCCTCATTTTTGTGCAAAGATGCCATTTCATCAACCATGGCCTCTTTCCAGAGTTTTCCATCCTCTGAATCCACTGCTTCCTTCACAGTTCTGGGATCATCATCAATAACAGACAAAGCAAAATTTGAACAGAAAGCAGATGGACTATACCTTTCTGGCTGCCTTCTTTCTCGAACTGATCTTCTCACAGCTGGAGTTTGTGGCTCTTCATCTTCTGATTCCTCCTCTGCTACAGAGTCTGATTCTTCCTCCTTTAGTTCAAACTCTATCTTCACAGGTTCCTTTGGTTGGACTTCATGTTAATAACATCTTTCACCTCTCTGAACACCACATCTCGACTGTACACAACCTTCCTTGTTACTGGGTTCCAAAGCTTATAACCCTTTAAACCATCCTTATACCCAATAAAGATGCACTTTTCAGATTTACTATCCAACTTGGTTCGTTTTCCCTTTGGAACATGTACATATGCATCACATCCAAATACCCTCAGATGTGAAAGAGAGGGTTTCTTACCAGTCCATACTTCTTGTGGAGTCTTATCCTCCAACGCTGATGAAGGTGACCTGTTGACGAAGTAACATGCAGTATCCAATGCATCTGCCCAGAATTCCTGTCCTAACCCGGCACCACTGAGCATGCTTCTTGCCCTTTCCAATCAACTCTTGTTCATCCTTTCTGCGACTCCATTTTGCTGAGGTGTATATGGAGTAGTCTTCTGCCGTGCTATACCACACTTCTTACAAAATTCTTCAAATTCCTTGCTGCAGAATTCTCCACCATTATCTGTCCTCAGCACCTTTATCTTCTTCTCTGTCTGATTTTCCACCAGAGCCTTAAATTCGTTAAACCTGTCAAAGACTTCAGATTTCTTCTTAAGGAAATATATCCATGTATTCCTTGAGAAGTCATCTATAAATGATACATAGTACACAGACTTACCCAGTGATGGAACTTTCACAGGTCCAAACACATCACTGTGCACAAGCTCTAATATTTGTTTCGTCCTCTTACCACCAGAGGGGAAACTCACCCGATTCTGCTTCCCATATACACAATTTTCACAGAAATCAAAATCCAGAGAGCTATTACTCATACCTTCTACCATACCTTTACCATGAAGTATTCGAAGGCCCTTCTCTCCAATATGTCCAAGCCTTTGATGCCACAACATGGTCTCTTCTCCAGAGACCACTAGATTTTCTGCTCCATTTTCAGGAACCATAGAACTATTGCACCCGTCAACAACAGTGCTACCTTGCAGCTTGTAGAGAGTTCCAGTCCAAACTCCCCGCATCAATACTAGTGCTCCTCGAACCATCTTGCAGGTATCCTTCTCGAACACTGTCTTTACACCTGCATCATCCAACTTGCTTACAGAAATCAGATTTCTGGCCAACACAGGAATATGGAGAACACCCGGCGGGGTTCTAACCCTTCCACCTCCTTGCAACTTCAATTTTACTTTCCCACGACCAATGATTCTAGCCTTCTTATCATCCCCCAATAAGACATCATCACCGTCATATTTCTCATACTCACAGAACCACACTCTATGGGGAGTGAAGTGAAAGGATGCACCTGAGTCAATCAACCATGCCTCATGATCTACATGTGTACTTGAAGAAGCCAAGTACACATCCCCACCTTCATCTGAGGTGGTTTTCACCTCTGCAGAAGGAGCATCATCAAATCCCTTTCCTTTATCGGGAGCTTTAGATTTACAATCCCTTCTGAAGTGCCCTTCCTTACTGCATTTCCAACACACCACCTTTATAGGTTTTCCTGGAGATTTAGATATCCCTCTAGATTTAGGTCTCCCACTCGATGACTTATTTTTGTTTCTGTTCTAGGATCGTCCTCATACAGACAAGGCATCACCATTCTGGTTGTCCATATTTTTCTGTCTCATCTCCTCCGTCAGCAAGGCTGAGACTATTCATCAAACTGCAAAGCAGTTGCATTGCTACCTATTGTAATAACCAGACTATCCCACGAATCTGGTAGAGAACACAACAAATTGATGCACTTATCTTTATTTGAAATTTTAATATCAAGTAGATTCTTCAATTGACCAGTGGGAGGCTTGATAGATAGACTTGCAAGAAGCGCAAACTAAGATGGCTTCTTGGGAAACTTTTGCACCATTCTGGGTGACAGTCAGCCCAGGTTGATTCCAGCATTGTGTAGTGCAAACTGCCTAGAGAGAAGCTTCAAGTTCTCTGTAGTTCTAGGAAATAGTGCTTGGTTACTGAGGGCTGAGACTGTGTTGTGCAACTTAGTGGAGGTTCAGCTGATGGAGGGTGGTCCGGTTGATAGATTTTCGGAAACAATGGATAAGTGTGTGAGTGGGTTAATTTGTGTATACATGAGATTACGAACACACACTCAACTTGACTCAACAATAAGACACCTCAAACTAACAGGACAACATATTCTCAGTGTGACTAATTGTAGACCTTTCTAAAGGTGAAAGCTACAAGTGCAACACTTAAGATAGACCTTCGGACAACCATGACGACACTTGCATGACAGTGCTTACAACATTGTGTGTGAGTGCGACGGGTGTTTACATAGTCAAAACAACTCATCCACATGAAGACAAATTTTTTATATCACCATAACAAGGTCGCAAGCAAGACATGGAAATCAACATACTAAAGTCGAGTTGGTTAAACAAGAGAAAAGGAAGCAAGAAATGTAGAGGAAACACATGAAATGAATTCTTTGTATTTTCACACATGCATGTTACTGAGGACAAGATGATATGAAAATGACAAGAAACCTGCAAACTCAACTAAGAGGTTTACTTCGAAAGGTGTTCTTTACTTGCCATACGTACCCTCGAAATGATCATGAATCTGATGGAGTTTGCATGCGTTCCTGATCTTTTACATCACTTGGTTCCTTGGTCCCTCTCCTCAACTCCTTCGGAGTCATCTCAACATGTCACCTTTTCCTATAGTCACTGAGAGATAAATGGGCATGGTTTTAGTAGGCAATGACTACATCCGGGAAGAGGCCATGGGAGGCCCATCTATGTAGTTTTTGCATTCATGACAGATAGGGAAACTTGGACACCTCTGTGTAATTTCTGAATGCAAGGAAATTGAGTGACTCTACAAATTTCTGGAGAGCAATGTTGGCTGTCTGACTACTCTGCACATTTCTGGAGAGAAGTGATGGTTGGGCAGCTGAGGGACAACACTGTGCAGTTTCTGGATGCAAGCCTGTTGGCCGGATAAATTGTTCTTCTAGACAAGACCGATCTCCCTTGTATCAAATGATATCTAGCAACAAAGAGCATAAGAAAATATACTTTTCTCTAAACATGTTTCAATTCATAAATGAAAACTAAGAGGTGTAACAGACCCTACCTCGGTCCAATGCTTGTTTATGGCAGTTTTATTCCAACAGCTTCAAGCAGTTCCTTCTCAATAACCTGCATACACAAACAAACACACATCAAAGAACACCTGCATAGATATTATAATAAAATATGTTCATTATGAAGATCAAGGAGCTCATAAAATAAACCATTAGAGACAGTTCATCGAGAAAAACAAACTTGATTGTATTAACTTTATGAATAAAAGAACCATACAACCTTTGCCTTGATGTTGCACAAGTTCTTTCCAGGGTCCAGTAGGAGTCTCCTCTAATTTGACAAGCCTCACTCACTTCCCAAATGACATGAAAGGTATGTGATCTCTTCTCTCACAAGCTCAAAAAGGAAGTCTAATTTCCAACAGCATTTACCCTCAAGAAATTTTAGCTTTCAACCTCTCCTACAACCAGCCCAATGCATGAATTTATAGTGCAAATGAAGGAAGTTGTAGGTCCACCATTGAAGGGATAAGTTCCTCCTTCAATGGGATAAGCACCTCATATCATGGAGTTAGCTCCCTTAGTTATGGAATGGATGAACCAAGGTGGAGCGGACTTGCCATCACAATATTCCTTCTAGAAGTGTCTAGAGTGACCCAAGATGAGTTTTTAAGAATGAACTCATGCCTTTTTAAATTTTACAAGGGCTCACACCCATTACTCAACAGACAGAGCGGTCAGGTTCGGAGGAAACATGACCATTGGGTGTGGCACTGCAGGCACTACTAGGAGAAAGTGCGAAACCAGGATTTGAGATATTTTTAAGGTCTTTCTCCCATTTTCCAGGCTTTACATGAAAAGTTGAGGCTTAAGACTTGCAAAGGAGGTATGTATGAGTGTTGATGGACTCACACAAATGGTAGAAAGTCATGGTGACAATTTTTTGTGTAACAGATTGCCCCCTAAAGTGCGAAGTCTGTAGTAGATGAGGATGGTTTTTTTATCATCTAAGAAGAGTGAAGGACTTTATCATTTCAAGGATCTTCCTATGGATACCCCTGTGGGAACCTGTAAAAACATTCAATACAAAATATATATATATGTGAAAATATCATCGCTGAGGTAGGTATTCCCATACTCAGATCAAAACTGACTAAGAACTATCTAAAACTGTTCTGATACAGGAATGATTTTGTATTAAATCACAAGTAGGAACATGTGGACACAGTATGGGCACAACCATTTGTTTATGAATAGTCCACTATATAATGATAACAAAACTCCTCGCAGCCTAGATGGTGGAAACTAGATCCAGGGTCTTCATTTCTACTTCTCGAACTAGTACGATTCTATCCATGTGAATAAATGTGCATGGTAGAAACCACTTGATTACTAGTCAATGATGTAAACTGTTAACAAGTGTGAGAGGAACCACCAATAATGTCAATGGCCCTCAAAGTACTCAGTACAATCCATGAAATGTGAATGAATGAGTCGATGTCGAACACATCATAGAATCCTTTGATCGAAGGTCAATGATGTAACCAGTCGTCAAAGGCAAGAAACCTGCCATTGAGGCATGCAGATTCCAAGGTACTGACGATTTCTAAATCATCTTTCCAAATAATGAGTTGGAGTCGATAGAAAGTGATCCATCATAGGCAAGCCCATAACACGAAATCATAGATCAAGTTTGAAGAAATATATTTGGCAAAAACTAACTCAGGGACACTCAATGATGGATGACAGATATTTTGTAGGTGAATGGTTTATTTGCACAGACCTCTTGAACACATAACAACACTCCAGATGGCTTGGTGACAGTTGACCCAAAGCTAATATCCGGAAACCGGCTGAAGACTTTCAATGTGGCTTGATTAACTGTTAGGTAAAAGATTTCCCAACCCGGGTGAATAAAAGTGTCATGTTCAAGAGTGATGGAAAGTTTTTCAAACACAAAGTATAACAAACAGGTTCATTTTTCTCTCTTTTCCCCCACCATTTCTAGCAAGTACCTCTTTATTTTTGACAAGCTTGAGGAGGATAACATTTGCTTGGTTATAAGCTCATCCTTCATATGAGTCCAACTTAGTTTAGATTCAAACCCTAAGAAGGAGTGGTCTATTCCTGTTTGTAATTGAACAGGTCCTTTACTGTTGAATTTTAACGAGTCCAGTATAGGAGAAACTCAATGCTTTTCAATTTTAGGGAGTCAAAAGAAACACTTAAGAAAAATCAATGGTTATCCTTTTTCCTAAATTTGTGTCTCCCAAGCCTGAAAAAGTATAAAATAATACTTAAGAGAACCACTTGATCATTACGATCAAGGAGTACTTTTCATAATTAGCACCTTCAATCTGAAAAAGTAAAAAAGCAATCGAAAACACGTCGTTTTATTACCAATATCGAACTCGAAACGACAAAAGTTCAGCAATCTTTTCATGTTTATACGGTCAGAAAAGAGTTGTAAGAGGACCGTCTTTTTAATTCTGTTTTAACGAGTCTAAAAAGAAAAACCCGACAATCTTTTCATATTCTACGAGTCAGAAAAGAGCTTAAAGAGGACTCCTATGTGTTTTTTGTTGAAAATGACCAATTTTGCCTGAATACCCAATATTCTGCACAAAAACTACAAACATTACTCATATATGTTTTTAAAAATAATAAAAATGCACCAAAAATGACCTTTTCAAAGTAAAAAATAAATAAATTTAATTTATTTATTCAAAAAATATTATAAAACAGGCTTTTACAAGTTCATTTTCACCGTTTGGTTTTGGAGTAAAAAGTAAGAGCTTTTGGTAAGAAAAATTCCTGTGGAGATTGCAAAAAATATGACCGCTGGAATCGAGAACCGTCTTCTCCAGCTAATCCACATTGTCGCTGACTTGCATTTCATCCGTTTGAAATTTTATTTTAGACTTTAAAATTTGATTTTTAGAGGAAAATTGGGGCAAAAAATTGCCCGCGGCAGTTGCGCAGGGGCGACATGTGGCCCCTCCGCACCTCGATTTTTCTGTGCACAGAGAAAATTCAGGGTGCCACACCTGTCCTTAAGGAGAAGTGCATGCCTACGCACTGTCTCTTAAAGGATGGCTGCGAACCCCACGGCACGCGGATTTTAAACCCTACATTCCTCATTTTTGCCTCATAGACTTTGAAATGAAATGTTCTAATCCACCTATTTTGCAATGTAGGTACACAAGATGCTTGTTTGGTGGGAAAGAGAGCACGAGGACATGGATCAAGCTACATTACTCCATCCACCTTCGTTACAGGCATTGAGAGCATGCGGGCTATTCAAATTTTGGACCATACCTGGCATGAGGGCACAGGTAGAATTTCTACAATGGCTAGTGAACAGGTGGAGCACGCAGGACCAGTGCTTCATTATTGGTGGCAACCAGCTCGAAATCGAGCCAGATGACATATAATTTTTGACTAGCTTGCCCAAAAGAGGCGAGCAATTATCTTTGTTCAAATCTAGGCCAGGTGGCCAATTTGTCACTAGTCTCCGACTAGAGTTCTGTAATGACCAGACTTCAGAAAAACGGATAGACGTTAAAACCATCTCCTGTCCTGAACTAAAGGTGATCGCCTTTACTGTTACCAGACTCTGCGAGAGTGCAGCATTGCATCTAGCTACAGGTTCCCAGATGTGCATGGCAGTAGACTGCTTCTGAGGCACCATCTTCAACTGGTGTGATGTTGTATTGGCCAATGTGAAGGGCCAATTGACTAGGGTGAAGAATGGACAACTAAAGAACTTTGGATATGGTTATTTAGTTGTCAGCTTTGCCCTAGAGAGGGTACCTATGTTGGTTCCTCAGCAACTTGCTGTTGAGGCTGGACTTCCTCAAGATCCTAGGGTTATGCGATGGGTTGCAGTCATGGCCCGCCATCCTGAGGAGGGTACCGAGGTTGTTCAATTCACACCAGAGTATTTTTGTTGGTTAGAGAACCAACTCTTTGTGATTTAGGATTTTCCATACACTGGGATGGATTATCGTGGTGATCCCGACATGGCTCTTCCACCAGGAGAGCAATGGGATGATAGAGGTAAAATTGTTTTCAACATTTTAATATATATATATATATATATATAATATATATATATATATATATATATATATATATTGTTTTTAAATCGTCCCAAAAATAATAGTAAAAAGTTTTAAATGCAGATGTGGGTCCACGGTGACCAGCCACTCCCCAGCGCTATGATCAAAGACAACCAGCTGTCGTAGCACCAGCCCCACAGGACCAATCAACAGAGACCTTGGCCGAATTGGAGAGCCATCTAGAGCGCTTGACCATAGATATTCTGGAGACCAACATAGATGACACTCCTCTTAGACTTCAGCGCTATGTGATTGGGGTCCCAGGACCTTTTAGGAGATTCCTTTGTAGGATGGCCCGAGTAGTGGTGTCTTATCGGGATCATCACCAATGATAGGATGATTTCCTTGTAGACTCATTTTTGGACTTTTATACTATCATTTTTGCCGATCATAAGGTGTTTTTCAACCTATGATCAAGGACAATGTATATTTGGTTTTCCTCCTCTTGATAGCTTGCCAGTTTCTCTTTATGTTTTTGAGCTCCATGGATGAGTGGGACTGATGAGGGGAGGATTTGATGCTAGCTATAGGGTTTTGGGGAATGAAAGGGTTTAGGGAATAACATTTAGGGATTAGGGATATTTGATTAGGGTTTGGGATGGTGGGATTAAGGATTTAGGGTTGGTAGTTTAGGGATATGGGGAATATGGAAAGGGTAAATATAAATGAAAAGGGAGGGAGAAAATGAAGTGAGGGCATGAGGGAATGAGTGAGTGAGAATTATGGGAGTGGGATTTAGCAGCAAAAAATGCAATCTATAAACCTTATGCAATGTTTTTCATCAAACTGCAAGGAACTAGGGTTTCAATATTTCCCTCTTAAATCACCAAGAAGACTGATACAAACTCATGCATTGAGAATATTGGAGTGTGAACTTACTTGGGCAATGAGGAATTTACAATTTTTGGAGCTTTGGAGGAAGATTTGAATGATTTCAGGCCTTGAAGTCTTGTGCACTGCGCTGCCTCAATGCGTCACGCCCGTTATAAAAATACACTGTAAATCACTGCCCAATGTGCCACACTAGCTCAATGTGCCACACCTCTTTAACTTTTACAAGGGTCCACATCTTTATGGAAGATGTGGTCAGGTGCGCTGGAGACATGACGATTAAGGTGCGGGACTGCAAGTAAGACAAAGAAAAAGTGCGGAGCGCCAATTCTGTGCATAGTGCCTTTTTGTAGACCCGTTTTGAGATAATTCTTGATGTCAAAATTGAGTGCATGATAGCTCGTTCGAAATATTATTGAGTCTAATTTCCAACACAATTTTAATTTTTCAATTTGGATTTCATTTGCCCTATCAAAAGTCAAATCTCCCAAGACTAGTCAAAATGTGCAAAATGAGGCTGCCTAAAGGCAGAGTACTGTTGTAGTTAACTTTTGAAGGTCTTCCTCAACTCCAAATTGACCTTATGATAGCTCATTGGAAATATATTTGTGTCTAATTTTCATTTCACTCATCAGTAAAGTCATTCGGTCAACCAAGCTAGGATAATTTTTTATTTTCCCAAGGCCACTCCAGAGGTGCAGCAACCCTCCTGAGGAAACTATATTTTTTACATTTCTCTGAAACCATGATAGCTGTGTAAAAACGGAAAGAGGATTTTCTTCTTGGGTCATCGAAGGACAAAAACCTCTCTCATTTTTTCTAAATTCATCTTTTCTTTCTCAGAAACACAATTTGAAGAAAAACCATCCCTTTTGTGTGATGAATGGCTTGTTCCTTGGAATGGCTTCTTGACAAATAATGATGGAGATCTGATGTTCGATAATATGAAATGGCCTCATACCCTCTGATATCCCTTACACATCCTCTGCTCAGCGGGAGAGGAAATTAGGGTTTGTTCTCTTTTTCTTTTGTAGGCAGATTGGTGTTCAAGATGACTTGATTTTTGCAGTGGCAGGTGCTTGGCAATATCACCGGGTGACCAGGAGCAGCTTGTAAATACTTATTACATATAGAAGACACTTAAAATTACATAAAATTTGTACATGAAATGGAGAAACCCTATTTTCACCTCAAAATAGAGTTTTGAGGTAAAAACACTTTATGGAGCAAATCATGAGTAAAATTTGTGATTTAGTAAACTTATTAAACATCCTCATGTGATTGTTGGCCTCTTATTGAGCTTTTGAAGATCATGGTCGTAAACCCTAGACCTAATGAGACTTTAAAACCCTAAAATGACTTCTACAAATGAAATGAAATAAAAATGATAGCAAATGATCTGTACATGTGCAGATAAGCCAGCAGATGAAAAGCATGAGGGAAATTGACAAAGAACCACTACCATCAGATGATCCATGACCTAATGGAATGCAGCTGATTGGATGAGACACCTAAAAGGCATGCAAAAGGAGAATTTTGATCACTTATGGAGTGATGAAGATATCGACACTAACAGGACGATCGATCGCATGATTAAAGGTAGGCTCTGAAATTTGCATGCGAGCAAAAATTTTGGAGGGTGGTTGTAGCCTACAACATTGGCGACACACTGGTAGAACTCAAACTCTCTATATGGCTGACCTTATTTCGTGAAAAGTGAGTCTAACCTTACCAGAAGTATTGTTCAATTTTCTAGTCATGATGGCTTCCGCACTAGCTTTTGTGAAATATATAGTCCCTACTATTATCTTAATCGGTCAACACACATTCCAAGCTATGTCAAATTAGTTTTTTCGATTGGAGATGAGGAGTATATTGATGCACAAGTAATATAACTATCAAATTTTAAGTTTCATCTCTGGTGTTGCTCTACTACCAGCAGGCCTAGATAGTACATCGACAGATTCATGCAAGAACACAAGCATCGCTCTGCTGTGAGTGAGCCTAGTCAGTACCCCAACACAGTTACTTATATCACCTCTCTGTGCAAGAAGTCTTTCTCTTATTTCACCTTATTCATTTTTCATTTTTCATTTTTTTCATTTTCCAAATAACTGTGAATAGGCACTTATTTATTTCAGAGGCGAAAGAGGGATCTCGACTTATTGAGTGTAGAAGAGGTTGTTCCTTCAAAGAAGTATGTTATATATACCTTTTACATACATATTAAGGTTTTCCCCCTCACCTCAATCTACTTGACTGAGTTGACAAGGGTTAACACAAAAGAACTAATTAGAGTAGGTGGTACTAGTTGACAGTGGAAGCATTGTGTTTTCACCAAGACTCACTTTGAACATAACGTATTTTCAATCAAGGCATCATCGACCGAAGACAAAAATATGTTCATAAATAGGGAGGACAATAAACAACCAGATGTTGATATTTTTATAAGTCCTCTTAGATTTTCCCGACTTGTCTCGAGATCCAAACATGGTTTCATGTAAGGCTAACCTATAGATATGAAAAAGCAAAGAAATCAAAAAGAAAAAGTAGAAGTAAAGCGAAAGTGAAACAAGTAAGAAAAGTAAGAAAGAAAGCAAACCAAACCAAGAAAGAAAGCAAAGAAAACATGCAAACCAAGAAGAAAAGCAAAACAAGAAAGAAAACACTACTCCTACTCCTATGCTAAACAATGCATGGGCCAACTCACGTGAAGTGATATTTCCAATGTAGCCACCGGCACATTGGCTAGCCCATGTTGGCGAAGGTTTGGTAAACAAGAAAGATAGATCGGTGCAGACCAACACGCTTCAAGTTCTAAAGCATCCGTAGAAAATAAAAGATTGAATGCACAAAACAAACATTCTACAAATGTACCATGGTATTGTGACGTACTACATGCCAACAGTAAACATACACACCCTTTGGACTGTGACATACGAGCGAACATAATAAAGACAAACAACTTATGCTTTGCAAGCATGCTCATTTTGTAAGATTCCTCTAAGGCATGAGCGATGGATCATGTAATTTGAGTGGAGGAAGTGAACTCTGTGTATTAGATTGATCTTCAATGTGAATCAGAGAGTGATGAGGAGCCTTGGGTGTTTCAATTTTTTTATTATCAGAAGTGGAATTAAACTCAGGATAGCAAGGGCCTGACATAACCATTAGCTCAAGCTAAAGTTCCTCGACAGCATGTGGGGTTTCCACTTCATCAATAGATAGATCATCGAAGACTAGTGGCTTAGAAATATTGACAACAAGTGAATCAACATCGTGATCAAATGAAGATATACAAAGATCACGACAACCATGATCAAAAAATTCGGGATGTTCGTCAGCATCCTCATGATTTAATGAATCATGTAGAGGGGTAGATGAGAAACAAGGAAGTTGACCCTCTATGTTTTTAAAACTGGAAGATGATATATGGGATGGATTTTTAGAGGAAGATGTTTCCTCTCTGCAATGTAATGACAAACTGACATCTGGTGTTTCCTGTGAATGATTGGAAGTAGAAACATCCGGACATAAGTCGTCACAGGGAAAATAAAATATGGTGGAACCAAAAGAGATGCCAAGATAGAGTGGATGAGGCATGATGGAAGGGAATCATCCTTCACTATGGGTTCTTCTTTGCTGCAAAACACCAACTTTGTCAACAACTTGATCCTCATGAACACAAGATGTGGATTATGGAAGAGGAGAACACAACACAGTACAATCTGGAGGATCAATGGAATGTGAGGATGGAGGTTGAGGTAACAAATCCACATGACAACCAACAGGCTTGCAAGCCAAATATATGAAAACATTGAGAGAAGGTGGGGTGGGAGGATGTGATAGTTCAACAAATGTACCCGCACCTTATCCCACCTCGTACTGCATAGCTAGAGTTGTTTGATGAGAAGAGGATGGACAATCACTTGTGACAGCAACCTCATCCATCTTAGATATGGCAACTCTAACACTGAGGTGTGCTGGGAGGGGTTCGAATGATTCCAAGAATTTTGGATTTTCAGATATGTAAAGAATATATTTAAATCCTCCATCAAGAAATTCCCAATCAATTTCATATTCAGGAAATCGATATGCAAGATTACGAAAGTGCATGTGAAATTGTTCAACAGATTCATCATGTGCTTTCCGTAATTTCAAAATTTATTTACTGAGTGCTTTACAGTCAAAATGATTGAAAGCACGAGTTATCTCTGCAAACAAATGATGAAAGAGTTAACAAATTTTTCGTGCAGCATGGCACACCATAGCAGTGGGTGCCCTCGAAGTGTGTATGTGAACAACACGCAAGTCATGTAACCTTCAAACAACGAGGTTCATGTGCCTGGTGAGTGCTTAGTGTAACTTGTGTCTAAGTTATTTCACTGCAAAGGAAGAGGGTGAGAGTGAGTCTCAAGTCGAAAAGGAATAGTCCCAACTCAGTTAGAGACATGCAACATAGCAGGACATGTGCAGCTTTTGGCGAAGTAGTCCACACAGATGCGGATGTTACAAACACAAAGTGAAGAGATAGCATGTACAACACCCAACGGAATAGTCCACATAAGTGCGACGACCATTATAACAAGTTTACAAGAGTGAATATGTCAAGTGTCTAGCAAAGTATTCCACATGGGCGAGATAATGATAACAACTAATACAAAAAATATCCAATGAGATATGCACTAAAAGAACCAAAATAGTTCAACTATCTTAGTACAGGTTAAAGCAACATGAATTACAATCATCCAAAGAATAGTCTTACAAATGAATACAATACATGTGTGAAAACATGCTAGCATGTTAACAGGCTTCTGAACTAAGCGAAAGTTCCAATACACATCCATACACTATACGTCATTAACCCCAAAAGTGGGGCGTTGGAGCCACTTCTCCCTCCTCAAAGAAAAGACTACAGGCTCTCAAGACTATGTGGGAGGATCCAAGGTGAAAAATCTTTTGCATGTATAAATGAGGGATATATATAGCCAAGGGTGCAACTGACCCTTGTGACTATTCAACTTCCCTCATGACTATTCGACTTACATGACCCTTTGAATTCATCTATGGGTCTCTTGGAATTTGACGTTACATTACATTTATTACACAGTTAGGACCCAAAGAAGCAATGTGGTTGAGGTGACTCATGACACAACTCGACATGACATTGTTGGTTGTGTTGTTCATGTCGAGCTACTGTGTTGTTAAGTGATGATGTGCTCGTGGTGTACCATATCATCACCTCTGTGTGGCAAAGTGCACGGAGTCTTCAATGGTCTTGGTGTTCGCTTGATGGTTCATGCAAGTGCACGTGTCTCCTTCACTTGCTACTTGGTATGCTTCATGTGTTCGTTCAACTGCGAGCAAATATTCGAGCCTGTGCTCCTTGTTCATCTCGTTCGTCGTCAACCCATGTCTCATCCATGTACATTTCTCTGCAATCACTCATGAAAAGATGACATCAAATCCAGAAATCCCCTAGTCTACCATGATGCATTGTCTTTCATTTCCAGGTGCAGATGACTGGGAGAGAGGACAAGGCTCTGAAACAGTGTCGAGCACATGTTAGGTTGGGATGTGAGGCTCTGGGGCACTATCAAGAAAAACTGCACAAAGGTCACTGAGAGGCTAGGTTGAGCAGTCTAGCATAGCAAGTAACATCTCTTAGATTTGGCTCAGCTGTGAGGCAGAATTGTGAAGTTTTTCTGAGGAAGGCAATGTAGGTAGCAAGGGGCACTAGCAGTGAAAACAGCACAGATTTCTAGAGGAGGTCGAGATCGAGCTGTGGGAGCTTACTGGTCAAAAATGCACAGATCTAGGAGGCAGTCATGCATGACATGTATGCATAGTTTCCAGGTTGAGTAGGGTTTCAGGTAGCAGGTGGACTGTCCATGAAAACTGTGCAATTTTCAGGAGGAGTGGCAAGCATGCGGACAGGGGGACTGACTGACAAAACTGTGAAATTCTAGAGTCAGTGTAATGACAGGCAACGGGTGTATGTCCCTCATGTCTGAGCAATTTCTTCAGATAGTGTGGGCATGTAGGCTAACCGCTTCTACATAGTTTTGGAGATGAGTGCAGCCCTGGTTCACTACTCAAGTAAAATTCTTTGGTTTAGTAGTGGGAGGCTTGATAAATAGGCTTGCAGGAAGCACAAAATGAGATGTCTTCTTGGGAAAATTCTACATTGTTCTGGGTGACATTCATCCAAGTTGATTCTAGGATTGTGCAATGGAGACTGCCTAGAGGGCAGCCTTAAGCTCTACGTAGTTCTGGGCAACAATGCTTGGTCACTGAGGGCTGAGAATGCATAGTGCAACTTAGTGGAGGTCCGACTGATGGAGGGTGATCTGGTCAATAGATTTTAAAAAAAATGGCTAAGTGTGTGAGTGAGTGAGCTCGTGTATACATGAGATCGTGAACACACATTCAACTTGACTCGACAACAAGACAACATATGCTCAGTGTGACTAACTGTGAGACTACCTAACACTGAAAGCAACAAGTGCAACACTTCGGATAGACCTTTGAACGACTGTGACAAAACTTGCGTGAAAATGCTTACAACATTGTGTTTGAGTGTGACGGGTGTTTACATAGTCAAAACAACTCATGCACATGAACACAAACATTTGATATCACCAGAACGGGGTTGCAAGCATGACATGGAAATCAACGTGTCAAAGACAACAATTGGTCAAACAAGTGAAAAGGAAGAAACACATGTAGAGGAAACACATGAAATGACTTATTTGTATTTTCACACATGCATGCTACTGAAGACAAGATGATATTACAATGACAAGCGGCACTGCAAACTCAACTAAGGGGTGTAATTCAAAAGGTTTTCTTTACTTACCATACTTACCCTCGAGATGATCATGCATCCAACATAGTTTGCATGTAGTCTTGATTGTTTCCATCACTTAGTTCCTTGGTCCTTCTCCTCAACTCCTTGGGAGTGGTCTCAGAGTGTCACATGTTCCTGTAGTCACTGAGTGATAAATCAACACGGTTTCAGTGGGCAGTGGCTGTTGTCAGGATGAGGCCATGGGAGGCCCATCTGCATAGTTTCTCCATGCAGGATAGATAGGGAAGTTTGGACACCTCTGCGCAATTTTTGAATTTAGGGCAGTCAGGCTACTTTGTGCATTTCTGGACAGCAATGTTGGCTTCCTAATTGCTCTGCACATTTTTGGAGAGCAATTTTGGTTCAGCAACTAAGGGACAACACCGCACAATTTCTAGATGCAAGGCACACTGATCAGTTGAGGAACAATACTTTGCAGTTATGATGACAGCGAGTTCCGGATTAGGGAAGGACACGGGAGGAAACCATTGTACAGTTTTGGATGCCAAGGGAATTTGGGGTCTCTATGCACTGCAGAGTTTCAATGGGCTAGGGAAGCCTGATGGTTGTAGAAGCAAAGTGCACAATTCCAGGAGGTTGAATGAGGCTAATTTTCTTAGGCAAATCACTAAGCGTGAGATCAGAGAAACATATGTAAACATCAATAAGACTTGATTGTGACCACACACAGACACTAAGTGTCATGCCCCCAGGCTGGCGGTAGTCTTTCAACCGCTCTTGGCGAGGTGCGGCACCACCAAACACTTTCTTTTCACCAATACTTATGTTCATGGACTACGCCTAACCATATGTCCTACTTAGTTTGTGTTTCTCAACCAAGTAATTATTACGTTTCCTTTATACCAGTGAACACCCATACACATTCATTATCATCAACAATTATACAAGAGAACACAATTGCACAGTATAAAGGGAGGGGCAACTCCCTGAAAAATGAGTTTGCCCGAATACAATATAGTAATCAACTTTACAATGTTACAAAGCTTTACAAGTATTCTTGGGAAACACCAAGTTTCATACTTAGCCAATTTTACAACTTTCCACACCTTCGTGTGACAACCAAAGTTCCTTGCCCGAGGTGGGCGGGCATGCCCTCACACAAGCTGCCAACCGCTCCTCAACCAAACTTCGTCTTAACTGTCGGGCAACCTCACCCAAGTCACCCTTCACAACTTCGCACGATGGGCGGGCGACTTACTCAAGTCACCCGAAGACACCTTTGTTTACTTTTGCACGATAGGTGGGCGACTTAGCCAAGTCACTCAAAGACACCTCCATTTACTTCTGCACGGCGGGTGGGCGACTCACCCGAGTCTCCACCCACGCCTTCACCCGAACTCCAAGCACCTTCACCCACGCCCTCACCCAATTACCAAGTTTCGTGCTTCACCATGTGCCTTCGCCCAAGAATGGGCGCATCACCACCTATTCTCTTTACGACCTGCACCTCGCACTCCTCTTCACATCATCGAATGATCGAGTTCAAATTGATGATGAAATGCTCCATCATCGTATCCAATATATATGTTTCGTTTGAGTGGTCATGCCACCCCTTGGCTGACCTTCATTTCATATCAATCGATGACTTCATTTGTCTTTCCATTCGGTTGGCCCATCGGCCAATGCCCCAACTAACAATCCTTCACCATCGGCTTGTTTAAGTGAATGCCCTCACTTGTTCACTATATGTACATGGCTCGCCCTCATACTTTCGCACGCATGCTCTCAAGTATTTTCGCTCTACCATTTGTTAGCTCGTGCGCTCTTTGCCTTAACCAACCTTCACATATCACCTCTTAGTTATGCCTTGGACCACAGGTCCTTACATCCTCCTCCACCTGAAGTCGTTTTCGTCCTCAACAACATCTGATCCTGGTAGCCATCCACTAAGATCAACATTTTTATATCCGAACAGTCTTATCCATGATATCAACTCCTGCACATATTGCAAACATCCCTGCAACATATGTAGAACCACTATCTCCATCATGTCTCATCCTCATCCTGTAGTCTGCCTGCCAAGATACTCCACCTGATACGGACACCTGTCTGCACACTAGTACCCCTCATGACTCGAACTAGTTGGGTGATCAATCCAACTGTGATGCTCAAATCATAAGAATGCACATCCTTATGCCACCATCAGTATTTCCCTAACTTCTGCTACATCTCAGAGTCATCAAGAATATGTCCAATTCCCATGCTCAGGTCCAAGGAATCTCCATCCCATTTGCAACATGTCCAGCCCATGGCCTTGTTGTACAAGAGTGTACAACCTCTCCACTGGCTCATACATCTCCATGTTATAACAGCATCTACACAACATCCTTTGCTTTGGCATTCCCCATATAATGTCCATGAACGACACCTCTACACATGCTCTTGCATAATGTCCCTGCATAACTTGCATGCTCCATGTCTTCAACCTAATGTCCATGACTCTAGTTGTCCATGATGTCCAACCCATGTAGACTCCATCCCAACATTTGTTCATCTGCATCCAAGTCTGTAATCTATCATAAATAAGCCTCCTCCCAAGGCCCCTTACTTAAGTTGGTGTAGCCCCTCCCAAACAAGGTCCCTACACCAACCCTTCTTCAAGGTTGTCTATAGAGAAAGGAGGGCCAGGAAGTTTCCTCCCTGACTCTCATGCACCCATGTATCAGATTGATATTGTGTCCTCAAGTATTTGTGCACAGCCTCAATATCCTCACATGTACACCCAAGCTCTCTAAGCTTGTCCTTTGTGAACTGAAAGTCATATATGCCCATAGCATACCTGCAAAAATCCACTATACCAGCTGTATCTCTACCTTCATAATCTTCTCCAACCACTGCTTCTAATATAGTACTCGGACTCCCTTCTTTCGCAACTCCATTGTGAAGATCATCAGTAGAAGATGTCTCTGTCAAGTGCTTCAAGGTTCATGAGATTGCCCTCTCACTTACTTCATTCTTTCTCGCTCTTGTAACGAAGTCAATCAAATTTCATTCCTTCGTTGTTTGAGTCATACTCCCAAGTCCTCTTTGCTCCACATCTTCATGCTTCACATTTAGATCTTTGGGATACAAATTCATCGAATTCATCCTCGGTCTATACCCCAAGCAACTCCTTCTATTCTTCGAAACCATAATGGTTCTTCCTTTAGCTATGATCAAGAGAATGTCCCAGCCCACCATTGGTATGGCTTGTGCAAGCCTCATGAAATCTTGCCCCAACACCATAGAATGATCATCCATGTCCACGATCCTCAAGTCCAACTTTCCAAGCCATGATCCCACTCTCACCTAAGTGTTCTCCATCACACCAGTAATAGCTTTCATGGTAGAGTTGACTGCTTTGAAAGCACTCCATTCCCTCTCCATATTTGCTTTCCTCCCAAGAGACTTTGCTTCTTTCCTACTTAATAAGTTATGAGTAGCTCCCATATCCACCAAAGCTACAAATATTTTTCCCTTCATGGTCACCTGCACAAAACTCAGCTTCAAGGAATCACCTCCTTCTGTCGGCTTTATCTTGTGTCTTACATCAGCAACCTTCTTCAAGAATTTGACCTAAGAAGTGTCAATTGGCTTGTGCTCCAACTTGACATTCCTCCTAAGGTACTTCACCTCCTTTCTTGGCTCTTCTAAGCAAATTGATCCTGGTCTGGATTGACTTCCTTCAAGTTTGTCCTCCATCGCATTTTGCTCAAGTGCACCAACCAAGTGTCCATTGACTACTTCCATAGAACTAAGCTTCCGAACATCCTCTGGATTGTCTCGGTAGTGAGTTCCTAGCCTGTCAATGTAGTCGAGCTCTTCTTGCTCAATTACAACAACCTTCTTTCCAAGAAGCTTCTTCTTTATCTCCTCCTCAATTTTCTTGACTTCAACTTCCACCATGGCACTTTTCTTCCTTAACCGGGCTCTTTCATCCAAGAGCTTTGAAGACCAAGACCACTTTGTCGAATCTCCTCATCAAGTTCCTTGAGTTCACCATCTATCGCACTTCTGCATTGGCTTTTGAGTTCTTCAAGTTCTTTCCTTAGTTCCCAACAGCCTTCCCGAATCTTCATGTTCTCAGCCTTCATCGAAACCCAGTTAGAACTCCATCGACCCATTTGTTCCAACACTTTGTACCAAAAGACTTCACTTTCATTATGGCTAGATTCATCTGTCGTAGGTTCTTCCACCATTTTTTCCTTTCAGCCTTCTCCAAGTTCCCTGCAAAACATGAACCAGCCCTTGTTCCACTTGTATGTGAAACCAGCTTCCTTCACCTACAAGTACTTGTTTCCACTATCATCAACTGTCAAGTGTATACGCACCTGCTTCACCTAGCTTCCTGCAAGACTTCTCCAAGTCTTCAGACTAGCTCTGATACCAACTGTCATGCCCCCAGGCTAGTGGTAGTCTTTCAATCACTCTTGGCGAGGTGCGGCACCACCAAACACTTTCTTTTCACCAATATTTATGTTCATGGACTACGCCTAACCATATGTCCTACCTAGTTTTTGTTTCTCAACCAAGTAATTATTATGTTTCCTTTATACCAATGAACAACCATACACATTCATTATCATCAACAGCTATACAAGAGAACATGGTATAAAGGGAGGGGCAACTCCCTGAACAATGAGTCTTCCTGATACAATATATTAATCAACTTTACAATGTTACAAAGCTTTACAAGTATACTTGGGAAACACCAAGTTTCATAATTAGCCAATTTTACAACTTTCCACACCTTCGTGTGACAACCAAAGTTCCTTCCCCGAGCTGGGTAGGCGCGCCCTCACATGAGCTGCCTACCGCTCCTCAACCGAACTTTGTCTTCACTATTGGGTGACCTCACCCAAGTCACCCTTCACAACTTCGCATGGCGTGTGAGTGAATTACCCAAGTCACCTGAAGACACCTCTATTTACTTCTGCACGGCGAGCAGGCGACTTACCTAAGTCACCCGAAGACACCTCCATTTACTTGTGCACATCAGGGAGGCAACTCACTTGAGTCTCCACCCGCGCCTTCACCCACGCCCTCACCCAACAACCAAGTTTCATGCTTCATCGTGTGCCTTCACCCAAGAATGGGCGCATCACCACCTGTTCTCTTTACGACCTGCACCTCGCACTCCTCTTCGCATCATCGAATGATTGAGTTTGAATTGATGATCGAATGCTCCATCATTGCATCCAATATATATGCTTCATTTGAGCGGTTGTGCCATCCCTTTGCCAACCTTCGTTTCATGCCAACCGATGCCTTCATTTTCCTTTTCATTCGGTCGGCCCATCGGCCAACGCCCCAATTAAAAATCCTTCACTGTTGGCTTGTTTAAGTGAACGTCCTCGCTCATTCACTATATGTACATGGCTTGCCTTCATACTTTCGCACGCATGCTCCCAAGTATTTTTGTTCTACCATTTCTTAGCTCGTGTGCTCTTTGTCTTAACCAACCTTCGCACATCGCCTCTTGGTTATGCCTTGGACCATAGGTCCTTACACTTAGTGATGCATCATAGACCATCGAGAATGTATAAAACATACTCTTCTTGATGCGCAACCTTCGTGACAAGAATGCATGAAGTGAGTGTGAAACATGTCTATGTGATGATAATAATTCATATGCACATGATTCCTTTGATGAAAAACAACATTCCCTTTGCATGTAAAACCTTATTCCCTATGCCCACAGATGACACATGCTACAAATATGAGAGTGTGAACAACTCTCAAGATCAAGGAGGGGAAGCTTGAGATCATCAGGTTACCAACAAGTGATCAAGGACGATCGATTGTAGGATCCAAGGTAGGCCGTGAAATTTGCATGCGAGCCAAAATTTTGGAGAATGGTTGTAGCTGCTACAATAGGGCTTCATACTGGGGAGATCCCCTGAATGTTGGCAGATCTAGCACTATCAACATAACCCTAACCACAAAAGGAAACACATTTCCCCAAATTAAAAATCCTTTGGATAGTAGGATATCTAAAGATTTAGTAAAATATATATGATATCAATGGTCAATATTATGTTAGGATATCATGATGATACCCAAGATGATGTTTTTATATTGGGATTCTTACATAAGATCCTTCACTTTACAAGATTTAATTATGTATCATTCATTTTAAAGAAAATACATAAATAGTTGGATCAATTTTAGGAAGAGAAAATATTCATATATCAATCCTATTTAGTTTATTTGATTATGGTTTAGCAAGCAATTCACTTTGAATCATTAGCTTTATAAAATAAAAATTAGTTAGGGGAGAACATTTTACGTTTTGAATGGACGTAGATGATAAAATATGGTGATAGACCTAATAGATACGAAATGTTTATTGATAAAATCATGTTTATTGTCTATGCTTTGATTTATAGTCACCCACTTCCAAGAATCATAGATGATTACAAGTTCCTCTTACAAATGAATTCCCAATTCAAATGTGTTGATTGGTATTTAGAGAAGGATTATACAAGATTAAGAATTTATAGAACATAGGTAAAAGTTTGCAAGTTACCTACATATCTAACTCCCTTCATATCTTCTCATGACCATATCATATAGAAATATTATTTTAACTAATTTCATTTTGATTCTAAGGTGTAGAAAGTCAAGCTTCATTATTCCTACTAGAATTTTTTGTTTCATAATCAATATAAGAACAAATATTCCTATTATTTATAAGTTGATTAATTCTTTTAATTTTGAAGAAAATGAAATATGAAAATATGATCCTCACCAAAGCATATATAATTTGAAAACTGCTATGAAGTTCACCCCATTATACCCACACTCTTGACGTAGAAAAATAGAAGTTGGTCAACAAAAACGCCCAATCAAAAATTATATAGGGAACTACAAGTCAACAAGGAACTAATGAAATAGAAGTGGAGTTGATAACTCCACATGGACAAATTTGATCAAAAATTCTTTAGAATATCTTATGGATGTAGATACCCCATTACATCAAACCAAGAAAGAGAGGATAATGACTTAGAGTCAAAACAAGAGTGATTCAAAAACATCAATAATTACTCATTTTTTCTAACATGTTATATCCACTTTATTGAGTATATTGTTTCCGGATAAAATAACTTGGGGGAGAGCTAAGGGTAAATTTGTTCTCATAAGTCATAATGAGAAAGATTCCAAGTAGAAAAAGCATAATGTATATATTGAGTTGACAAAAGGTATTCTAACACCCTCCACATTGTTATCTTCTATTGATTATAATATATGGCAATAGAAAATGGTTGTTCTATGGCCAAAATTTAATGTAACAACAAGTCAAATTAGAACAAAGGAATATGAGACTACTAAGGTGTGAATTGATGTATGTAGCATTCTCTCACAAGATAATATTGAGAGGCATAAACACATTGGTGAAGTGGTAGCTAGGGACCTAAGCCACGCCTACATCAATGTTAGGAAAATAAAAATACAATAGCACGTAATGGCAGAACATATTTAAATAGAAAAATAAAATAATGGAGCTAAGTCTATTTTATTGTAGATTTGGAACATAATCTTCTTATAGATGATATTATAGACTAAGATAGAGAAAATGTTGCTTTGATGTTAAAATAAAAAAAATAATGAAATTCAAAAACTTATAAAACTTAATCTTTCCTTCCATTTAATATAGTGAGAGCAAATAATTAGTGCCTATCCAAAAAAAGAGGACCTAGATAAAAAATTAGAATAGGGCTCTCACATAATTTAATAAAAAAATTGAAAAGATTATTTGAAATATAAAAGAAGAAAGGACAACAACTTTGGTTGAAAGATTAGAAAAACAAAAATTTCTTCATGAGGTGGAAATGATTGAAGATGGATCCGAACAAGAGGGAATTAATCAAATATAAAAATAATTAGCTTAGTGTCCAAATGAATGACAAACAAAGGTAACCGAGATTGCATATATGCAATCATTATTGATAAAAGGAAATGATATCATCAATCAAAATCATTCTATATTGTTTGAAACAACAAAGGGATAGTTTAAGTAGTAGACAAGGTGGTTGCATATGAAGAGTTCAAAAAAATGCTAACTATAGATTAGAAACCAAGAAATATTTGTTGGGAGTCAAACATTGTATTTGAAACAAAATTAAAGTAATGAGTAGTTTTAAAGATCATTTCACCATCTTAAAAGACATTGAAATTTTGGAAATAAGTCTCAACTTGCATATTAAAAGAGCATGGAAACATTTGGGAAATAAAGTGGAGGTAGTTGATGAGGTGATCAAATTGTAAATATATAAGCTAAGTGGTAATTTAAAATACCTAAGGATAACAAACATGCTTTATTTTATCATGGAAGTTATGTTGATCAAAGGAAAATGTAATCTGATCTTTATTGCTTATGAAAAATATCAAAATATGGACCTTTGCTCAAGATTTTAGAAGTATATTTTCTTGGAATATGTTTTACCTAGACCCTCGGCTATGAAATGAATTCATGATGATGATATTTACTTAGAGAATTTTGGAGAAAAGAGGAAATGATCTAAGAAAAATCTATAATATTAGTGGTCCCATTTGGGACATTTGATTTATGAGAATTTAATATTAAACTTCCCAATTTTAATGATTGTGTTAGAAATCAAAAGGTTATCTATATACACACAAGTGGATGCCGTACAAAGAAAGAACGAGTATCACATTATACATGAGACTATTATTGGCATTATGACTCAGTTGTTTGGTTGGAATTGATGTCAACCTAGTAGCATTGGTGTTCGAGGTTGCATTGTTGTTGGTTGGCATTGATGTCAACCTGGTAGTATGTGATTGTTTATGCCCATGGTTGATTCATACATGGTTTATTGCTTGATTGGTTTTATGCTAGTGATATGGTACTTTACTTGTGAATTGATTGCAGGCCTTAGCTTTTTTGTTGCAGATGCTAGTGCAGGTTGTTAGCTTGTGTGTGGAAGCCTTGGCAAGATGTGGATCTACTACACCTAGTTGACAATATTGAAGACTGTAAAGTCATTTTTATAGTGCTAGGTGTGTGTATGGATGGTTTTTAGCTTGTATGATCAACTGCAGGGTCTATAATTGATGGTTGCAAATGTTGGAGTAGTTGTGGAGAAGCTTGATGGGTTGAGTGTTGGAGGAGCTAATGGATGGAATTCAAGTAAACCAAGTTTTACTTGTGATGATGATGGAGTTGTTTCAGTACTTTGTTGGAGTGTTGCAGTGGCTACATCTGGTCAAGTTTCTTTAGCAAGGTTGTTACAATGCCCCAAGAACTCTCGTTCAAGTTTCTTTATCAAGGTTGTCACAATGCCCCAAGCACTCTCCTAAAGATCAGCTCCAAGAGGTGTTTGAAACAAGTGTAGAACTTGGATTTTTGAATCGATATGCTACTTTAATGAAGGAAAATGGCATATATACACTAGTCCTGTAAAGGAAAAGAGTGTATGCCACCTGCAAATGATTTTCTCTGCATTCCTCGTGCTCGTTAGCTATTTTGTGGTTTTTCCAACCTGAGTGTTTTTATTGATATTTTTATATAAGGTCGGGAAAAGGTTATTTTGCTTCTAGAAGATGGTTAAAAAACAATATTCATTAGAAAATGAAGTTAGTGGCTTGATTGACTCAAGAAACAATGAACAAAACCACTTTCAGCATATGAACAAAGCTCCACTACAAATTTGGAATTAATTGTCTTAATCATTTCAGAAGATTACAAATACATGGAGATTATGAGTCTATTGGGTTGCTTCACTTGATAAGAAAGTTTGATGCTGATGTAAGCTTGGAGAGGGTGAGTGAGTGAAGAGTGGTGTGTGCAAATTTTGCATGAATTTATGTAGAATGTCCTTAGCAGATCACAATGATAGAAGATGGTAGCAAAACTTTGTTTTAGCCAAGATCTTATGCAGTAGTATGGTAAAGCAGTAGAAAGGATTGTAGATCATTTCATTTATATTTTCTTATGAAATTTTCAACATATTATTTTACATGTATGCTACGTGTATTGTTGATTGAATTATTGCAGTGATTGAGTGAGCTATGCAAATTGGTTTTGAGTGGTTATGATATATTGTATTGAGCCTATATTGCTAGAGGTTGATGTGTTGTTCTAGTTGATTGATTCATATTGACTCCAATATGAAATATTGTGAAACAACTATGAGATAAAAGAGTGGAGTGGGTGCTCTAGCAAATTTAGTAAATAGGAAAAAAATCTTCATTACTGTAGAGTCATAGATGAGGATCATAGTTCTCTCTAATAGTAGCCAATTATATATTCTATGTAATTGAATTGTTTGACGATTAATATAATTATTTGAGCAGTGCAACAACAAAAAGAGTGGTTTTTGACCCAAAAAAGTTTTTGTTGTAATTGAGAAGGATTTTAAAAATTAATAAACATAATCACTAATGATTCACCCTCTTAATATTGAATACATTTGTGACAATTATATTGCAGTGATTGCACAAATAAGAAAAAAAAACCATTATCAAATTGACCTCAAGATTACGAATCCTACTTGGAACCATTAGTATCAACGACTTTGCCAATATCATCTCCTCCATCATTCCACGTTGTTTCATTAGCTCCTTAGCTAGTAATTCAAAGGACAAAGAAAAAGATCAATGCATGTAGAATTAAGAAAATAGTTGCCAAAGAATAATTGTTCCAACTACCTTAGAACACAGGATAAAAGAAACACGAAAGACATGAAGGTTTCATTATTTTTGGGAGAAGGTTTGAAAATCATTTTATTGGACTTAGAATTAATCATTATTGAAGATGGCACTTGATTAAAATGGCCCATACTACTACATCATTCAAATGGTCAACCTATCAATTAAATTTGACATTTCTGTTGAAGATAATGGAGAATATCCTAGAATAGGTAGAGTTGGTTCACGTAGCCTCAGGATAGGAATTAGTTTCTATTTCTTAGGTTGCTATTCTAACTTCCCTAAAACCATGTATTCTATTTAATGTGTAATGTTGATGACCAATGTAGAGCGTTCTACAGAGCCAGACTCTCCTAGTTCAGACTCTCTTTCGTAGCGTTGACCAGTGGGTTTTATTTTTAATACAAACATTGTCATTTTTATCATGGTATCAGAGCGTCAGGGCTAAGAAACCTATACGCTGGCTGGTGGGTGGTTCGCTGAACCGAGATCATCGCAATTGTAAGGCGGATAACTATGACGTTTCTGAAATCGTCGTTGGAAAGGCATGTACCTCTGCGACGAGGGCACTATAGCACTTCACACAAATTTTTCGTCACAGATTGTCACAGGAAAGATGTGTACCTCTGTGACGATGTTGTAGAACAGACAAGGACTTCTGTGATGATAAAGGAAAGCCAATAACAAGGTTGTGGTTGCATGAGAAAGCCAAGAACAAGGTTGAGGCTGTCAGAGAAGCTGCATGGAGAAGCCAATAACAGGGTTAGAGCTGGCAACAGGAGGTTGTCTGGAGGTTGAGAAGAAAAATACGGTGATCTGCACGTGTGCTACGAGATCGAACAACAGTGATCTGTCTCTGTCACAAATTTGAGGTAAATTTAACATATTTTACCTGTCGAAATTTTTTTTCTAAATCGCCAAGATGAATAACAATATATTTGAAGCATGCATGAACGAGCATAACAAGCTCGATGGTTCCAATTATGCAAATTGGAATTTTAAGATGCAAACTCTGCTAGAAGCACAGAGTGCTTGGACGATTGTGAATGGGGATGAGCCAAGGCCCCGGCTAGATTAGCATCGGTCCCAGATTAGGAGAAACAAGAAAGTAGAGCAAGGACAATGTTAAAGATGGAAGTGAAATACTGTATTATACCTCACATTAGAGAAGGCAAGTTAGCTAATGAAATCTGGGGAATTTTGAAGGAATTGTATGAGATCAGAAATTCAAATCATCTCCTGTTCCTCAAGAGTAATATCTTGTCCATGAAAATGGAGGAGAATGAAACAATTGCTTCATTCGTAGCAAGGATCAAGGATATGAAAACCAAATTATCAGATATTGGTCATGCAATGGACGATACAAATCTTGTAACCATTATAATGAATGGTATCACTGATGATTATCAGATGTTCATCACTGTGATCAATGCCAGAGAAAAGATCTCACATTTTGAAGAGTTGACAAGTATACTAATGCAGGAAGAAGAGAGGAGATCGAATCTGAAGCCCCAGAGTGCCGATCTTGCATTGGTAGTGAGGAAAAACTTCTACAAAGGGAAAGGAGGTCCACAACAGCAAAATGGAGCAAGTTCACATAAACGGCCAAATCTGGCCCAAGGTATGCACCTGAATAAAAACTATTTTGAAATGAAATGTTTTTATTGCGGAAAATTGGGTCATATTGCTAGGGAATGTAGGAAAAAGAAGTATCATGAAGAACAATAGAAGCCAAAGAGACATGCAGGTCATCTCACGAATGGTGATCAGGTGCAGAATTTGAGGTTGTTCATGGCAGAAAACGATGAAAATGTTGATGCAGACATCTGGTATGTAGATTCAGGAGCGTCAACACACATGACAGGGAACAAGCACTAGCTGGAGGATTTTAAAGAGATCAACAAAGGCACACAGATTTACCTAGGTGATGACAGAAGTCATCAAATCAAAGGATGTGGGAAAGTTTCTATCATTCTACCTAATGGTAATATCAAACAAATTTATAATGTAATGTAAGTGCCTGGCATAACAAAGAACTTGATTTCTATATCAATGATTACAGATCAAGATTTGAAAGTTGAATTTTTAAAATCTAACTGTTACATTAAGGATATGCTAGATGGAATGAAGACAATTTCTACAGGAATCTAAACAGGAGGACTGTACAAGTTGGATGTGAGACCTGCACTAGTTCGAGCATTGACAGTAGCGAGCTTGACTACAGAAGAACTTTGACACCAGAGATTTGGCCACATCAATTACAATGATTTGTTGTTATTATAGAGGAAAGAAATGGTAAGAGATCTTCCTATGGTAAAGCAAGTACATAATGATTGTGATGCTTGTACTTTAGGAAAAATGCATAGAGAATAATTCTCTATTAGAATAGAAAAGAAACAGAGGGATATATTGGAGTTAGTGCACACAGACCTTTGTGGTCCCATGCAGAAAAAATCATTAGGAGGTGCAATGTATTTTCTATTGTTTATTGATGACTCTACGAAGTTTTCTTGGGTGTATTTCTTAAGTAAGATGAGTCATACATTCAAATACTTTAAGCAATTTAAAAATATGATTGAAAGACAAACAAGGAAATAGATAAAAATTCTCTGCTCTGATCAAGGGGGAGAATATAGAAAAAATGAACTCGTCAGATATTGTGAGGATCATGGAATTTCGTAGCAATTTAGAGTACCCTGTACTCCATAGCAGAATGGAGTAATAGAAAGGAAGAACGGAACTCTGGTGGAATGTGCTAGAAGTATGCTTGAATTTAAAAACTTTCAAATGGTTTTTGGGCTGAAGAAGTGAATACTGCAGTTTATTTAAAAAATAGGAGTCCTACGAGAAGTGTTGAGTTTAAAACTCCTTTTGAAGCTTTATATGGATACAAACCATGAGCAGGATAGTGAAGAAACTGATGAGCACTATGATGGATGGGACATTATGTACTTATCAGCAGCAAACAAAGGCAGAGGATGAACAACAACAACAACAACAACAACAGCAGGAAGAAATAAGGTTTGAAACCACCACCCCACCATTTAGGACATTAGGTAGGAAAGCTCAAATGCCTGCAAGATATAGGGAAAATGCATTTATAACTAGTATGATGAATGTTGTTGAACCGTCTAGTTATAAAGAAGTAAATGAAAGTAATGAATGGAAAATAGCCATGGAACACGAAAATGATTCAATAATAAGAAACAACACTTGGGAATTGGTAGAACTCCCTAGAGGAAAACAGGTCATAGGTTGCAAATGGTTATATAAACCGAAAATTAATGCAAATGGAACTATAGAAAAACTGAAAGCTAGGCTCGTAACAAAGGAGTACACACAAAAAGAAGGGATAGACTATGAGGAAAACTTTGCCCCTGTAGCTAAATTGAACACTATCATAATGTTAATAGTTTTAGCTACTATGAAACATTGGATGATGCACCAATTACATGTAAAGTTTGCATTTTTGAATGGAGAACTGAAAGAAGAGGTTTATTTAGAGCAACTGAAATGGTTTGTCCAGAAAGGAAAAGAACATTTACTCTGTGGGTTGAAGAAAGCACTTTATGGACTAAAACAAACTCCCAGGTCATTGTATGAGAAAATTGATTCATTGTTTCTACAGGCTCGCTACAATAGAAGTAAGAATGACCCTAATCTTTACACCATGAAAGATGAACAAGGGTGCGTAGTGTTGATTTCATTTTATGTAGATGATTTGATAATTACAAGTGATGCTATATATCTAATTGATGAAATCAAGCAGCAGATGTCACAGATGTTTGAGATGAAACATCTCGGTTAACTCAAATACTGTTTAGGTCTCAGATTTGGAGAGATTCAGGTCAAACATTTTTGTCTCAAGTAAAGTATGTCAAAGGCCTATTAGAAAAGTTTAGAATGGATCAGCGTAAGTTTGCACCAGTACCATTGCAGCAGAACATCAAATTGCAGTGTGAGGATGGCTCAAAAGCGGCGGATGCAACACTTTACAAACAACTGGTTGAGAGTCTGATCTACCTAACCACCATTAGACCTGATTTGGCTTATGGAGTCAGTGTGCTAAGCTAATTTATGTCTAAGCCACTCGAAAGCCATTGGAATGCAACGAAGAGTGTTTTGAAGTATCTACAAGGTACTGTAGATTATGAACTCTTCTGATGTTAGATTGGCAAGATTTGTAGATTCAAATTGGGCAGGAAATGTAGATGATCGCAGATCTATAACAGGTTATGCATTCAATCTTGGATTCGAGGTGATCACATGGAGCAGCAAGAAGCAGAACACAGTTTCCTTGTCCTCCGCAGAAGCAGGGTATCAAGTCATGTGCACATCAACGTGTGAGGCGGTTTGGTTGCGGAGACTTCTCCAGGATGTTGGGGAAGAACAGACAATCGCAACAACAATCAGATGCGACAAGCAAAGTTCAATCAAGCTGGCCAACAATCAGTGTTTCACAAAAACTCTAAACATATTGATACTCAATTCCATTTTGTCAGGGAGAAAGTGCAATCTAAAGAAATTCATCTAGAATATTGTAATACATGTGATAATATTGCGGACATTTTCACTAAGCCCCTTGGAAAAATAAAATTTCAAATGTTTAAGGAGAATGTGAACACATTCTCCATTAAGGGGGAGTGTTGAAGATAATGGAGGATATCCTAGAATAGGTAGAGTTGGTTCGCATAGCCTCAGGATAGGAATTAGTTTCTATTTCTTAAGATGTTGTTCTAACTTCCCTAAAACCATGTATTCTATTTAATGTGTAATGTTGATGAACAATGTAAAGCATTCTGCTAGACTCTCCTAGTTCAAAGTCTCTTTAGTAGAGCTAATAAATGGGTTTTATTTTTAATACAAACATTGCGATTTTTATTATGCCATTCATATTACATCAAGCTCGCTCTTATCTTTAAATTAGGTTAAAAGTGAGAACAACCCGTGAAAGCAAAAAAAATATTTGACCCACAACCATTTTTTGATGATGATAATGACCTGTCGACCAGATAGATATTGTCAGTTATTAAAAAAATTGAAATTAAATCGACACTGCTCTTCGCCGAGTCGGGGCAGAATTTGAGTCAACGACCCACGTTTCCCACCATCACCCTCGTTTCACACATGAGTGAATGAATTGACATCCTGTGAGCTAACAATATATATAAACACACGCATTCTTTAAATTTTCTCATCATTCAGTAATTGAAATATTCAGCTCCTTAAGCGCATAGCATGGATTCCCCGATTTCATCTGGCAGTGTCATAATAGTCGGCGCAGGCATTTCAGGTAACCAAACTCAACTGTGTGAAGTGGAGGGAATGATAGTGTGCTTACTTGGTCTCTGCCTGAAATTGGGTCATCTCTTAATTTATATTTGCTTATCTGTGTCATCTGTAACTTGGGTTGTAGGAATCATGTCTGCAAAGGTTCTCGCAGACAATGGAACCAAAGACTTCCTCATTTTGGAGGCCTCGGATCGAATTGGTGGGCGGTTAATGAAGCATGAGTTCGCTGGCCTTACAGTAGAGAGTGGTGCAGGGTGGGTAGCAGACGTTGGGGGTAATAACATGAATCCCATCTCGGAACTTGCCAAAAAACACAGCCTCCGCACCTGCTATTCTGATTATAGCAATGCCATATTCAACATATATGACCCCTGGTATTAACCCTAATTAATTTCCTCTATGCCTCGCTCTGATGATGTACTAGTCGTATAAGCAGTCCTTTAATTTAAGGCTGTTCGTGTATGACAGCGGTACTCGAGTCCCTGGATCTGTTGCAGCAGCTTCCTATGACTTGGCAGTGGATTCTGCTAATCGTGCGTTGGCCATTGAAGCTGCTTCAAGAGTGGTTAATTCCGGTTCGCCATTGGAAGAATTGAAATCCGAGGAATTGTAAGTATTCAGGGCTTGATTTCATTATTAACAACTTTTTAATAAATTCGCAGCCTGTAATACGGTTTTATGTTTATGAAATGCTTCAGCATTCCATCAACGCCATTGGAATTGGCAATAGATTATATTTTGCATGATTTTGAGATGGCAGGTATGCAAGTTTCCATAATCTTCATTTTGTTATATTTACATACACATTGCAATCGTGATTGGTTACGGATTATTAATTACTAATGTTGATACAGAAGTAGAGCCCATCCTGACTTTCACCGAATTTGGGGACAAGGAATTCATGGTTGCTGATGATAGAGGCTACGAACACATCATCTGTAAATTGTCAGAAGAATTTCTTCAATATTCTGGCAGTGGACATGTGGTGGATGACCGACTAAAATTGAACAAGGTACAAGCTCAGTGGATTAATGCATAAAGGATAGACAGATCATCGAATTTTCACGTCACAGACTGTCGAGCAAAGCAATATTCTGACGGATACGTACCTTTGATGTTGCAGGTGGTGGCAGAAATACAATATACGAACCATGGTGCTACGGTTTAGACAGAAGATGGGTCACTTTACATGGCCAAATATGTTATTTCGTCTGTTAGCCTCGGAGTCTTTCAAAGTGATCTCATCAAGTTTAACCCTCCTCTCCCTGTAAACACACATCGCCTACCCAATTCTGTTGACTATTTTCTTTAATGTACAATTCTGTAATATTGTACACTATTGTTGACCAATAATGGATTTCATACCATTGGTGTGCAGTGTTGGAAAAGAAAAACTTTCTTCAACTGCGATATCAGTACTTACACGAAGATATTCTTGAAATTTCCCACTAAATTCTGGCCCACGGGGGATGGTACAGAATTCTTCCTTTATGCTCACCCAAAGCGTGGATATTATACGTTCTGGCAGGTGGGTATTATGGCCAAATAGCTTTCCTATTCAGAAAACGCGTTCACACCATAATAATATTATTGCGATTATTGATGTAATTATTATTTATGCTATAGGACATGGAAAACGCATATCCAGGATCGAACATCTTGGTTGTAACAGTCACAGACGAGGAATCGAAGCGGATAGAGGCACAGAGCGATGAAGAGACAAAAGCAGAAGCAATTGGGGTGCTCAGAAAAATGTTCGGCGATGGCATTGCCGAAGCAGAGGAAATTCTGGTTCCAAAATGGTGGAGTAACCGGTTTCAGAGAGGTAGCTACAGTAATTATCCTATTTTGATGGACAAGAAGCATTTCCACGACATAAGGGTAATGCTAAAATATATATACCAAGAACAATAAGGTTCTTTAATAATTCTTCTGAAGATATGTATGAAATTGAAATGCATAAGATGTGGTTTGAGTGCAGGCACCGGTGGGTCCGGTTTACTTCACAGGAGAACACACGAGCGAGAAATTCAATGGATATGTACATGGTGGCTACCTTTCAGGTCTGTGCTGCTTTTGGTAGTTAACAAGCATATCATAGTGTCATATATTTGATTTGATTCTACAGGCATCTTCATTGTAGACACCAGTATCATTGTAGCTGCTTCATATTTTTTCTAAGTAATTTGTTCCATGGATGTGCAGGCATAGACACAGCAAATATGGTGGTAGAAAGCATGAAGAAGAAAAAACAGCCACAGCTGCTCCAAGAGGAAAATGGCTTTCATTCACGGTGCCATAGAAATCAGTTACAGGACCAATTGCAAGCGTGTCCTGAGTTGTCCGTTAGTTGTTGGGAAGCAACGTGGACATACTAGATTTGTGTTAAAATCCCACGTGTTGTTGTGGCGAGTTTGTATTTGTTTCTTGATGTGAACATTCTTTTATAATTACACGTTAATGTGGTGCCAATGTTACCACTATATCATGGGGTCCATACGTGAAAGAGAAGATAAAAATTAATTTACCTTGAAAAAATATGTACTTAAAATAAAATTATTTGACGAGAATTTAATTTTATATATTTACTTTACAAATATAGAATAATTTTTATTTGAAGACCGTTTATTTTTGTTTATTTACCTTTTATGCGATGCCGGTTGGGGTACGCAAGAATATATATTTCAAATTTTATATTCAATTCTGGGTTTACAAGAATATGCGATGACGCTTTACTTAAATTATATTTAATTCTGGGTTTACAAAAATATGATTTTGAATATTGGATTCTTTTGTAATTGTGATTTTTTATTAAATAGATAAATAAATTTAATATTTCAAAAAATCTTAAAATACTGTAACTTTATAAATTACATTACTTAAATTTATAACTTTATTTTTTATTAAAAAATAAACTGAAATCACTACTAAATAAACTATAATTTGAAAATTTAGACAAATGAACCAAATGGTTTGTAGAGTCAAATTATCGACCTCAAGCTCCACAGGTACGGCCTTCCCTAAATGGCATGAACATTTATAAATTTGATTTTGTGTCGTTTTACAAACAATCCTGGATACCGTCTAATAAGCATGGATGGCCCAAAACGTCGCAAAAAAGTAAATATTCCATTTGTATAATTATGGCTGGGTCACGGGGAATCAAAATTTCCGACCCGAAATGAATGCAGTTTGACTTTGTATATTTGTGAAACCTTTCAGTTTCACTTTGTATATTTGTGAAACCTTTTGTAATCTTTTCAGGTCCAAAACATTGTATTACAATTTAATAAATTTATAATGTGAAAACGAAAAATAAATTTGAATTTTTTTTAATCAATAATTTGAATTAAATAATTTTGTAAATTTTTAAGATAGTAATTTAATTTTTGTATTTAATTTTTTTGATTTTGGTGATAAACCAGATTTGTTGGTTTGAAAAGAGTTGGTAAAAATTTCTTTAGTATTTAAAAAAAATTGCTCAATAAATTTTAATCTTTTATTCTTTAAAAATTATGAAAAAACTGTAGGTTGGTTATATTCATAAAATCAAAAACCATCTTAAAAAATTATTATATATTAATTAGCATGTTATATTTTTATGTTTTTTGTTGCATGCATTTGGGATTATTCTGGTGTATTAATTAATCAATTATTGCAACTAACAGCCTTATTGCAACTAACAGCCTCACCACTAACAGCTCCATTACCGAATTTTGATGAACTAGCATATTATATTATTACCAATTTTTCATAAACTAGCATATTATATTTTAATGTTTTTTGTTTCATGTATTTGCGATCATGCTTGTGTGTATTAATTAGTAATTTTCTCTTTTAACAATTTAACACTTTCTTTACACCAACTTGAAAATATGCCAATTTTAATTTAGGTAGTTTATTTTATTTTTTATTATATATTAATTAGTGATTGTATATTTTAATATATTTATTTATGAATCTTTAATTATTTAGTTGTATTAAATTTATGTAAGTATTAAATAAATAATATAATATTATTTAAGACATTTAAACAATATATTGTTTAAGTTTATGAATTTATAGGTTATTATTTAAATTTTATATAGTGTTATATTAAATTGGATAGCAAGTTTTTTATTGTTTATTTTTTTGTTGGACACAGATTGTCATTGATGTCAATATGGCAATAGGAGCAGACAGAGCCACCAAAGGAGCTCACAGAGCACAGAGTAGACAAAGCCATTGGAGGAGCAAATAAAGCACAGAGCAGTCAGAGCCATTGGAAGAAGCGAACAGAGCCATCGGGAAGATTATAGTATATATGCAGGTGGAATACACCATCGGGAGAAAAACTCATATATATATATATATATATATATATATATATATATATATATATATATATATATATATATATGCATGCATTTAAATAGCGTTCGAGGGCCATATATGCCAAAGGAATACACTATCGGGAGCACATATCATATATATGCCACAACCTCATGTATCAGCGGAAAAACCATATATATACGTGCATTCACACTATCGAAGGCAGAAAGACTTGTATATATATGTATTTACCCATCGGCGACAAAAAACATAGTTATATGGCGTTTAACACTATCGAAGGGAAAACAGAGGCCAAAGCATATATATATGGAGAACACACTATCAGTGGAGAAGTTTATATATATATATATATCGGAGACAACGCTAATAGGCGGCTCAGGTATGCACCATCAACCTGCCATAGTGGTCTGGAGCCTTGCAACCCGGTGTAAAATTTTCTCTGCACGGTTTCAGAGCCTTGTCCTCTCTCCCGGTCACCTACACCTGGAAAGAAAGACAATGCATCATGGTAGACTAGGGGAGTTCTGGATTTCATGTCGTCTTGTCATGAGTTATTGCAGAAAGAGGTACATGGATGAGACATGGTGTGACGATGAATGAGATGAACAAGGAGTGCATGCTAGAAGATGTGCTCGCACACACGAAGCGTACCAAGTAGCAAGCAAAGGAGACACATGCACATGCATGAACCATCAAACGAACACCAAGACCACTGAAGACTCTGCGCACTTCGACGTGCTGAGGTGAAGCTATGGTACACCACGAGCACACTTATCACTCAATAGCACAACAACTCAACATGAACAACATAGTCAGCATGTGCATACCAGCAGTGTCATGAGTCACCTCGGCCACATCACTACTTTTGGTCATACTTGTGTAATCAATATACTAGAATGTGGAAGTCCAAGAGACCCAAGGATGAAGTCGAAGATTCATGTAAGTCGAACAATCATGAGGGAAGTTGAAGAGTCACCAGGGCTAGTTTCACCCTTGGCTATATATACCCCCTCATTTGTACATGCAAAGGACTTTTCACCTTGGCTCCTCCCACATAGCCTTGAGAGTCTATAGTATTTTCTTTGAGGAGCGAGAAATGACTCCAACGCTCCTCTACTAGGGCTAGTGATGTATGGCGTATGAATGTGTCATGGAACTCTCACTTAATTTAAAAGCCTGTCACAAGTGAGCACATTTTCATGCATGCATTATATTTGTTTGTAAGACTATTATTTAAATGCTTGTAATGCATGTTTACTTAACTTGTACTAGGATAGTTGAACTACTTTAGTTATTTAGTGCATATATTGTTGAAGATGTGTTGTAACGATTGCTATTGTTGTCTCTTCTGTGTGGTACTCTGTCGGACACTAAACAGATTCATTCTTGTATATTTGTTATAATGATCATTGCATCTATGTGCACTACTCCGTTGGGTGTTGTACATGCTATTCATTTACCTGAGTGTTTGTGACTGTCGCATCCATGTGCGCTGCTCCACCGGAGGCTGCACAGATCATGTTGTTTTTTGTGTGTCTCTACCTGAGTTGGGACTACTCCCTCTCAACTAAGACTCACTTTCATCCTCCCCCTCTGCAGTGAATGAACTTAGACACAAGTTACACTAAGCACTCACCAGGCACATGCACCTTGTTTTTTGAACACCAAGTATATCACTCTCATGTGCTAACAAGAAAGAGCTAAGGCATATCTTTAAGATAATGGTAACCGAGCCATCATACCAGATGGGACTCCTACACCAAATGGTGCGAGGTCTAGTTGGGACTACATACCAGGGAGATCCCGTGAATGTTGGAGGATCCAACACCATTAACATTTATGGCACTAGAAGGAGGGCTAGATGACAAGATGAGCCCTCACAATCTGTTTTGAATCTCTACTCATTTATCATGACTAACTATACAATTCATCTTCCGAAATGTATGTCTTATGGAAAGGACTTTAAAATCTCGGAGAAGCTTTGGAATGACTTGTCATGTAACACATACGATGGTGAAGGAAAAGTAGGCTTGCTTAGACACGCAGTTTCCTTCGTAGGCTCCTGTGAAAGGCATGAGATTAAAGAATATTACATGACCTGTGCATTGTTCACATTCACATTTCAAAGGAATCGACTGCTATGGTGTGCCATGCCACCTGAGAAATCTATTGACTCTTTCTCTCAGTTGATCGCAGAGATAGGCCATGCTTTCAATCATTTTGACCGTAAAGCACTCAATAAAGAAATTTTGAAATTATGGAAAGCACCTTATGAATTCGTTGAACAATTTAACACAAACTTTTGTAATCTTGCATATTGATTACCTGACAATGAAATTGACCAGGAATTCCTCGATGGAAGATTTAAGTATCTTCTTCACATATTCGAAAATCTGTGATTCTTAGAATTATTCAAATACCTCCCATCATACCTCAGCGTTAGAGCTACCAAATCTAAAACAAACAAGGTCATTGTCACAAGTGATTGTCCATCCTCTTCTCATCAAATAGTTCTAGCTCCATAGTGTGAGGCAGGAGAAGGTGCGTGCACTTCTGTTGAACTGTCACATCCTTCCACCCCACTTGCTCTTAATTCCTGCGCAGATTTGGCTTGAAAGCCAGCTAGTTGTCACGTGGACTCGTTCCCTCAACCTCCATCCCCCCATTCCATTGATCCTCCAGATTGTACTGTGTTGTGTTCTCCCATTCCAGACTCCACATCTTGTGTTCACGAGGATCAAGTTGTCGATGGAGTTGGTGTTGTGAAGCCAAACTATGCTATCATTCATGATGAGTGTGTAGGAATCTAAAGAAGAACCCTCAGTGAAGGATAACTCCCTTCCATCTACACCTCATCTACTCTATCTTGACATCTCTTGTGATTCTACCACTTTCGATTTTCCCTATGAAAATTCATCCCCAGATGTTTCTACTTCCGATCATTCACAGGATATGCTAATGTCATCCTGTCATTACATTGCGAAGAGGACACATCTTCCTCTCAAAATTCGTCCCATCTGTCATCTACCATCTTTGAAAAAAAAGAGGGTAAAATTGCTTTTTTCTCATCTACCCCTCTCCATGATTCATCAAATCATGAGGATGCCGACAAACATCTTGAATTTTCTGATCATGGTTTTCGTGATCTCTATACTTCTTCACTTGATCATGATGTTGATTCACTCGTTGTTAATCTTTATAATCCATTGGCCTCTGGCAATCTATCTATTGATGAACTGGAAACCTCATAGGTTGTTGAGGTACTTCAGCCTGAACTGAAGGTTATGTCAGGCCCTCACTATCCTGAGGTTCATTCCACTTCCAATCAGAAAAAATTTTGAAACATCAAAGGCTCATCATCACTCTTTGCTTCACATTAAAGATCAATATGATACACAAACTCCAATTCCTCCACCCGAATCACATGATCCCATCGCTCATGCCTTAGAAGAATCTTACACGATGAGCACACTTGAAAAGCATAAGTTGTCTGTATTTCTCATGTTTGCTCATATGTCACAGTCCAAAGAGTGTGTATGTTTATTGTCTACACACAATACGTCACAAAACCATGGTACATCTGCGGAATTTTTTCCTTGTGCACTCACTCTTTTCTTTTATGTGGATGGTTTAGAACTCGAAGCATGTTGGTCTTATTTGTTCTATCTTTCTTCTTCATTGATTTACATGCATATCTTTCTCATTTACCATGCCCTCGCCAACATGGTCCAGCCAATGCTCCGGTGGCTACATTGGAAATATCACTTTACGTGAATAGGCCCATGCACTATTTAGCATAGGAGAAGGAGTAGTCTTTGCATTTTTTCTCTGCATTGATTTTTGGTTTGCATGTTTTCTTTTCTTGATTACTTGGTTTGGTTTTCTTGCTTGTTTTATTTGCTTACTTGTTTTTATTTCACTTTACTTTTTCTTTTCTTTTTTATTTCTTTGCTTACTTGTACCCGTAGGTTAGCCTCTCATGAAATCGTGTTTGGTTCTCGAGACAAGCCAGGAAAATCTAAGAGGAATTGTACAACTATCAACATCTAGTTATATGTTGTCCTCTCTCTTTATGAAGATATTGTTGTCTTCAGTCGATGATGGCTTGATGGAAAATATGTTATGTTTAGAGTGAGTCTTGGTGAAAACACAATGCTTGCACTATCAACTAGTATCGCCTACTCTAATCGGTTCTTTTGGGTTAACCCTTGTTAGCTCAGTCAAGTAGAGTAAGGTGACGGGGGGGACCTTAAAAATTATGTCAAAGGTAAATATAACATAATTATTTGAAGGAGAAACTTCTTCTGCCCTTAATAATTCAGGATCCCTCTTCCACCTTTGAAATAAATAAGTGCCTATGCATAGTTCTTTGAAAAAATGAAAAAAAAAATTAAAAATGAAAAATGAATAATTCAAAAGAAGAGAAAGGCTTCCTGCAAAAAGAGGTGATACGAGTAATTCCGTCGGGGTACTGACCAGGCTTGCTGGCAGCGAAGCAATGCTTGTGTTCCTATGTGACTCCGTTAGGGTATTGTCAAGGCCTGTTGGTAGTAGAGCAACACTAAAGATGAAACTTAAACTCTGACAGTTATATTACTTATGCATCAATATACCCCAATCCCCAATCAAAACAACTAAGTTGACATGGTTTGGAATGTGTGTTGTCCAATCAAGAGAATGGTAGGGACTACATCTTTCACACAAGCTAGTACGGAAGCCACCACGATCAAATAATCGAACAATACTTCCGGAAGGGTTAGACTCAATTTTCATTAAATAGGGTCCATACAAACAAGTGGAGTTCTACCAGTGTGTCGCCATTGTTGTACTAGCTACAACCACCCTCCAAAATTTTTTCTCGCATGCAAATTTCAGAGCCTACCTTGGATCCTGCGATCAATCGTCCTTGGTCGCTTGTTGGTAAGATGGTGATCTCAAGCTTCCACTCCTTGATCTTAAGAGTTGTTCATGTTCTCATCATTATGCAGCATGTGTCATCTTTGGGCATAGGGAATGTTGTTTGTCATGCAAAGGAAGTGTGTTTTTCTTCAAGGGAGATCTTGTACGTATGAGTTGTTTTCATTACATAGACATGTTTCACACTCACTTCACGCACTCTTGTCACGAAGGTTGTTGCTTCGAGAAGAGTATGTTTTATACATTCTGGATGGTGTACGTTGTATCACTAAGTGTTCATGCATGATCATAGTCAAGTCCTATCACTATTTACATATGTTTCATTGATCTCACATTTAGCCCATGTCCCAAGCAACCTAGCCTCATCCAACTTCCCGGAACTGTGCACTTTTCATTTGAAACCCTCAATATTTCTCCCTTGTCTGTTGGACCGTCGTAGTGCACAGAGACCGAGCCTCCCTTTCCATCCAAAATTGCACAATGGTTTCCTCCAAGTTCCTTCCCCCAGCCAGAAGCCACTATCTCCAGAAACTACGTTGTATTGTCCCTCAGTTGCTCAATCTGACTTGCAGCCTAACACTACGCAAATGTATCCTCCCAGAACCCATCCCGCAGTATTTCCTTCCATCCAGAAACTGTGCAGTATTTCCTCTCAAATTCTTGGGCTTCACTGCACTTAGAAATTGTGCAAATGTGTCCTCCTAGGAACTTATCTCGCAGGAGTGTCCTGTTCCTCAAACTACATAGAGTTGTCCAAGTTTCCCTATCTGTATTGCATTCAAAAACTATGTAGATGGGCCTCCCAGGGCATCCCGACAGCAGTCATTGCCCACTCAAATGGCGTTAATCTATCTCTCAATGACTACAGTAAAATGTGACATGTTGAGTGTCCCAAGGAGTTGAGGAGAAGTACCAAGAGACCAAGTGATGGAAAAATATCAAGACAGCATGCAAACTCTGTTGGATGCATGATCGTCTCAAGGTTAAGTATGGTACGTAAAGAACACCTTTCGAAGTACACCTCTTAGTTGAGTTTGCAGGACTACTTGTCATTGTCATATCATCCCATCTTCAGTAACATGCATGTGTAAAAACACAAAAAAGTCATTTCATGTGTTTCCTCTACATGTCTTGCTTCCTTTTCGCTTGTTTGACCAATTGTCGTCTTCAACATTTTGATTGTTATGTCATGGTTGTGACCTTGTTTTGGTGATGTTGAAGGTTTGTCTTTGTGTGTATGAGTTGTGTTCACTATGTAAACATCTATCGCACTCACACACGAAGTTGTAAACAATGCCTCACAAGTGTCATCATGATCATTCAATGATCTATCTCAAGTGTCACACTCGTTGCTCTTAACGTTTAGACAGTGACACTGAGACATGTTGGCTTGTTGGTTTGAGGTTTCTTATCATAGAATCATGTTGAGTGTGTATTCGCATGGTCAGGAATACACAAGTTCACTCTCTCACTCACCTAGCCATTTTTTCAAATATATGTTGATCAGACAACCCTTCATCAACCAGACCTCCATTGAGTTGCACTACATAGTCTCAACCCTCAGTGGCCTTACACTATTTCCTAGAACTACACAGAGCTTGAGGTTGTCCTCTAGGAAGTTTGCACTGTGCAGTTCCATAATCAAGCCAGTTGTCTGTCACCCAAAACAATGCAGAAGTTTCCCATGAGGCCATCCGAGTTTGCGCTTCCCACAAGCCTATCCAACAAGCCTCCCACTGGTAAACCAAAAAATTTGACTTGATTAGTGACCCGGGGTAGCACTCATCTCCAAGAATACGTAATACTTGTCTAGCCTGCCTACCTAAACTACCTGAAGAAACTATGCAAACATGAGGGGCAAGCACCTACTGCTTGTCACTGCGCTATCCCAATAAATTGCACAGTTCTACCAGGAAGCCCCCATGCTAACCTACTCTCCACTCCTCCTGAAAACTGTGCAGTTTTTCATTGATAGTCCACTTCTTTCCCGGCACTTGGCTCAGCCGAGAAACTACACAATCATGTCCTCCTTGATTGCCTCCCAAAACTATGCAGTTCTGACCAGGAGGCTCCCATAGCTCGATCCCAATGTCCTCTGGAAAAATTCATAGTTTTGATTTCCAATTCCTCCTCCTACCCTTATTTCCTTCCCCAGAAAAACGTGCAATTTTTCATCCCAAGTGAGCCATATCCCACATATGTCACTATTGTCCTAGACTACTCAAAATAGCATCTTAGTGACCTCTACGTATTTTTTCCCGACAGTGCTTTGGAGCCTCACATCCCAGCCTGAACTGTGCTCTACGCAGTTTTAGAGTCTTGTCCTCTCTCCCGATCACCTACACCCAAAAATAAAAGACAACACATTTTGGTGTACTAGTGGATTTCTGGATTTGATGTCATCTAGTCATGAGTGATTACAAAAACAAGTACATGGATGTGACATGGTGCGATAATGAACGTGATGAATAAGGAGCGCATGCTAAAAGACTTTCTCACACACAAAAAGCATACCAAGTAGTAAGCGAAGGAGACACATGCACATGCATGAACCATCAAGCGAACACCAACACCATTGAAGACTTTGCACACTTTTCCATGTGAAGGTGAAGCTATGGTACACCATGAGCACACTCATCACGCAGTAGCACAATCTCGATACGGACAACACAATCAGCATGTACATACCAGTAATGTCATGTCAAGTTGTGTCATGAGTCACCTCGGCTACATCACTACTTTGGGTCATACTTTTGTAATCAATGTACTATAACGTGGAAGTCCAAGAGACCCATGGATGAAGTTAAAGAGTCATGTAAGTCTAAGAGTCACGTAAGTAAAATAGTCATGAGGGAAGTCAAAGAGTCACCAGGGCCAGTTTCACACATGGCTATATATACCCCCTCATTTGTACATGCAAAGGACTTTTCAACTTTTCTCCTCCCATGTAGCCTTGAGAGTCTGTAGTATTTTCTTTGAGGAGTGAGCAATGGCTCCAATGCTCCACTACTGGAGCTAGTGATGTACGGTGTATGAATGCGTCTTGGAAATTTTCCTTAATTCAGAATCATGTTACAGGCCAACACATTTTGATACATGTCTTATATTCGTTTGTAAGACTATTCTTTAAATGCTTGTACTGGATGTTTACGTAAATTGTACTAGGATAGTTGAAATACTTCGATTATTCTAGTGAATATATTGTTGAAGATGTGTTGTAATGGTTGCTATTTATGTCTCATCTATGTGGACTACTCCACTGAACAATAGATAGATTCATTCTTGTATATTTGTTATAACAACCGTCACATTTGTGTGGCTACTCTGTTGGGTGTTGTACGTGCTATTCATTTACCTAAGTGTTTGTGACTGCCACTTCCGTGTGGATTACTCCACCAAAGGCTACGTAGATTTTGTTGTCTTGTGTGTGTCTCTACCTGAGTTAGGACTACTCCCTCTTGACCAGAGACTCACTTTCGCCCTCCCCCTCTGTGGTGAAGGAACTTAGACACAAGTTACACTAAGCACTCACCATGTACATATACCTCGCTTTTTGAAGACAAAGTATATCACTCTCTTGTGCTGACAAGAAAGAGCTAAGGCATATCTTTATGATAGTGGAAACCAGGCCATCATACTAGATGGTACTCCTACACCAAATAGTGTGACGTCTAGTTGGGACTTGTTGATGGTGTTGGACCCGCCAACATTCAGGGGATCTCCCCAATAAGAAGTACCAAGTACACCTCATATCGTTTGGTGTAGGATTCCCATCTGGTATGATGGCCTGATTTCCATTATCTTAAAGATATGCCTTAGTTCTTGCTTGTCAGCACATGAGAGCGGTACACTTAGTCTTTAAACAACACAGTTTGGGTGCCTATTGAGTGCTTAGTGTAACTTGTGTCCAAGTTCTTTCACTGTAGAGGGAGAGGGTGAGAGTTAGTCTCAAGTAAAAAGGGAATAGTCCCAACTTAGTTAGAGACACACAACACAGTAGGACATGCGCAGCTTCCGGTGGAGTAGTCCACATGGATGCGACAGTCACAAACACAAAGTGAAGAGATAGCACGTGCAATGCCGAGCGGAATATTCCACACGAGTGCGACAGTCATTATAACGAGTTTACAATAATGAATCTATCAAGTGTCCAACGAAGTAGTCCACACAGGCAAGACAATGATAACAACTAATACAAAACAATTCCAATACCATATGCAATAAAACAACCAAAATAGTTCAACTATCTTAGTATACGTTAAAGCAACAAGCATTAGAAGCGTCCAAAGAATAGTCTTACAAACAAATACAATACATGTGCGAAAATGTGTTGGCCTGTTAACAGGCTTTTGAATTAAGCAAAAATTCCAAGACACATCCATACACCATACATCACTAACCCCGATAGTGGGGCATTGGAGCCACTGCTCGCTCCTTAAAGAAAAGACTACAGACTCTCAAGGTTATGTGGGAGGAGCTAAGGTGAAAAGTATTTTTCATGTACAAATGAAGGGTATATATAACCAAGGGTGAAACTGACCCTTGTGACTGTTCGACTTCCCTCATGACTATTCGAGTTACATGAATCTTTGACTCACATGACTCTTTGACTTCATGTGTGGGTCTCTTGGACTTCCATGTAAAATTACATTGATTACATAGTTATGACCTAAAGTAGTGATGTGGTCAAGGTGACTCATGACACAACCCGACATGACACTGCTAGTATGCACATGATGGCTATGTTGTTCATGTCAAGCTGATGTGCTACTGAGTGATGAGTGGGCTTGTGGTGTACCATAGCTTCACCTCCACATGGCAAATTGTGCAGAGTCTTCAATGATCTTGGTGTTCACTTAATGGTTCATGCATGTGAATGTGTCTCCCTCGCTTGCTGCTTCGTATGCTTCATGTGTTTGTCCAACCATGAGCAAGTCTTCTAGCATGCACTCCTTGTTCATCATGTTCGTCGTCGCACCATGTCTCATCCATGTACCTATTTCCGCAATCACTCATGATGAGATGACATCAAATCCAGAAATACCCTGGTTTACCATGACGTCTTTCGTTTCCAGGTGTAGGTCACCAAGAGAGAGGATGAGGCTCTAAAATAGTGCATAGAACATGTCAGGCTAAGATGTGAGGCTTTGGGGCACTGTTAGGAAAAACTGTGTAGAGGTCACTAAGAGGTTGGGTTGAGGAGTCCAGGATAGTAGTTGACATTTCTGGGATTTGGCTCAGCTGGGAGGCAGAATTGTGCAATTTTTCCAAGGAAGGCAATGCAGGTAGCAGGGTGCACTAGCAGTGAAAACTGCACATATTTCCAGAGGAGGTCGAGATCAGGCTACGAGAGCTTGCTAGTCAAAACTGTGTAGATTTGGGAGGGAGTGATGCAGGACATGTTTATGCAGTTTCTGGACTGAGTGGGGTGTCAGGTAGTAGGTGGAATATCCATGAAAACTACACAAATTTCAGGAGGAGTAGCAAGAAAGTCGACAGGGGGACTGACTAACAAAATTGTGCAAATTCCAGAGATAGTGTAATGACAAGAAGCGGGTGCCTGTCCATCATTTCTATGTAATTTCTACAAGCAGTGTAGGCAGGCATGGTAACAACATTTGTGTAGTTTTGGAGATAAGTGCAACCCTGGGTCACTCCTCAAGTCAAACTCTTCGGTTAGCCAATGGGGGGCTTAATAGATAGACTTGCAAGAAGCACAAACTGAGATGGCTTCTTGGGAAACTTTTCCACCATTCTGGGTGACAGTTAGCCAGGTTGATTCTAGGATTGTGTAGTGCAGATTGCCTGGAAAGTAGCCTCAAGCTCTTCGCAGTTCAGGGAAATAATGCTTGGTCACTGAGGGCTGAGACTGCATTTTGCAACTTAGTGGAGGTTCGGCTGATGGAGGGTGGTCTGATCGATAGATTTTTGGAAACAATGGCTAAGTGTGTGAGTGAGTGAACTTGTGTATACATGAGCTTGCGAACACACGCTCAACTTGACTCGACTACACGACACCTCAAACCAACAAGAAAACATATTCTTGGTGTGACTGACTCCAGGCCTTTCTAAAGGTGAAAGTGATAAGTGCGACACTTCGGATAGACCTTCGGACAACCGTGATGACACTTGCATGACAAGGCTTACAACATTGTGTGTGATTGTGACGGGTGTTTACATAGTTGAAACAACTCATGCACATGAAGAAAAATGTTCAATATCACCATCACAAGGTCGTAAGCATGACATGGCAATCAACATCCCAAAGTCGATAGTTGGTTAAACAAGAGAAAAGAAAGCAAGACATGTAGAGGAAACACATGAAATGACTTCTTTGTATTTTCACACATGCACGTTACTAAAGACAAGATGATATGACAATGACAAGAAATTTGTAAGCTCAACTAAGAGGTGTACTTCGAAAGGTGTTCTTTACTTGCCATACTTACCCTCGAGATGATCATGAATCCGACAGAGTTTGAATGTGTTCCTGATCTTTTACATCACTTGGTTCTTTGGTCCTTCTCCTCAACTCCTTAGGAGTGGTCTCAGCATGACACCTTTTCCTATAGTCACTGAGAGATAAATCAACGTGGTTTCAGCGAGAAGTGAATGTGTCCACGATGAGGCCATGGGAGGCCCATCTACATATTTTTTTCATTCATGACATATAGGGAAACTTGGACACCTCTGCGCAATTTCTAAATGCAGGGCAGCCGAGTGGCTCTGCAAATTTCTGCAGAGCGGTGCTGCCTGTCTCACTACTTTCCACATTTATGGAGAGCAGTGATGGTTGGGCAGCTAAGGGACAACACTACATAGTTTCTGAATGCAAGGCACACTGATCGACTGAGGGGAAATACTGCGTAGTTTCTAATAACAGTGGGGTCTGGCTGGGGGAACTACACTAGAGGAAACCACTGCGCAGTTTTGGATGCCAAGGGAAGTTGCGGTCTCTCCGCACTGCAGATTTTCAACAGGTCAAGGAGAAAACATGATGGTTGCAGAAGAAAAGTGCACAATTCCAGGAGGCTGAATGAGGATAAGTTTCTTGGGAAATTGGCTAAGCATAAGATCAGTGAAATATATGTAAACATCGACAAGACTTTACTATGATCGCACACGAACACTTAGTGATCCAACGCAGGCCATCCAGAACGTATAAACCATACTCTTCTTGATGCACAAGCTTCATGACAGGAGTGCGTGAAGTGAGTCTAAAACATGTTGTCATGCGGAAAGAGTTATTTTTGCGGACAAAGCTAACCTCCCTAGGAGTCTAAGACTCTCTAGTGACAAACAAACCAAACAAGAGCAATCCTTCTCTAAACACACATTATTCTATGAGATATCAAGTGTTTTCTGATCTTACCTTAGGTCCAACGCTTGTTGTAGCAGTCCAGCCTTGCT